>CAJNOQ010001580.1:0-30200 GCA_905250885.1 Didymodactylos carnosus | reverse complement strand
TGTTCGTGGGTGTTCATTCAAAATATATGTTTAAAAAGCGAAACTATAAAAAGTTTTTTGGGTGTTCGTTAGACGTTGCTATACTCAGCTCGACGAGCTCTATCGATTGGCTAACTCAGATTTTAATATGGGGGTGTTCGTGGGTGTTCGTAGCTGTTCGTGGGTGTTCGCGTCTTTTAGCAATACCCCATTTTGACCGGCGTGAGAGTATCTCAGATGGCCAAAACTGAGGCCTCAGATAAGAATTCCATCCTCTTTCTGGCTGTGGACCTGAAAACTCTTTCTCAGTTTTTAGATTAGTTAATACCGACATTAATATCACAGAAAGATCGTCTAGAACAGAGCGGAAAAACGAGAAAAAGATTTTGACTTTTGTTCTGTACAAAAACAGTCTTCCATGACCGTATATTCTTTCCTTTTAGAACGATACCTACTTTATTCGACTTGACCATAAAAAACCTGGATCGTACTCACATCAACAATTAATCAGGATATTGAACAAAAATAAAGAGAACATCATATTCATCTATATAATGGATACATGTTGACAAAACAGCGTGCAATGTGATAACATAACAATGAAAACGGATAAAAAACATGCCTTGAAAATCCACACATAGTCATTTATTCCACACAACTAAGCAGTAGCTTATGATTACGAAACGAAAAGATGGCAAGTTGTTGGATATAAAAATGGTCAACTGACCAGCGGAGTCTTAAAACATATAAAAGCTCCAAATATGGACATTAGGAAAATGGTAAAAGAATATGTAAAATTGTATGCGACTCATCCTGAACAAGCTGAAACCAAGACAATTGTCTAAATGAACCGTTTATTTTTAATTCAATTGAACATGAAGAGTTTTAACAGACACGAAGAAGACGGTATAGTAGACACGTCATTTTTTTACTTATTATTAGCTATGATTTATAGAAGAACATGTTCTTTTGTCCTAACGTGCTTTTTTTTTCTCTCTCCTTGACATTTCATTTTATTTCTCGCTAAACACATTTTTCTTTCACTGTGTGTGTGTGTGTGTGTGTGTGTGCTTGGACTTTCATATATTATTGTTTGGGTCTTTTTCCGTGTCAGATTCTTTATTCGTGCTTACATTGTATCAATTATGTTTCTCCATCCTTGGATAATAATGGAGTATGTCTCTCGTTCGGTGGTAGAGGAAAAAGAAATTCAAATGTTTTCTTTCAAATAAAATAGTTTATAACAAACACAGCTATGCAATGGTGAAAATTTCCTTATCCCGGAAAAACTATTCGCCAACTAATTCCAACAACTATTTCAAAGAATTTTGCCAACTTTAGCAGACTTTTGCCACAGGAAATTCTGAGACCATAATTAAACGATACATAAACTAATTGTGAACCATAAAAGGATTGCTGAATAAACCATTTTCATACAAGGAAATGAATAATACGGAAAAGGACAACTACCGTTGGAGTTTCGTAAATTATTCACTGAAAAAGGTATCAAGTCTTCACATCTTGGTCGTCTTTACGAAAATCTCTGCACAACGTTTTCCTTTATCTTTGTGACACAATCAAAAAGTTGTTTACAAAAATGAAAATATTAAAGGTAAAGTTAGCCTTTTTGGAGTTACTTAAGCTATAATCAATTTCTGGTTGATTTTCATTCACTGATCATAACTACTCCCATCGACCCTATAATGCGAAGTATATTGTACCTGATGAAAGATAGGAAAAACCGATAGTTGAATACGGACAGCTAAGGTTTTATTTTCATTTTATATACGGCAGAGAGCGAATACAAATATCTTTGGATTGTATTAGATTTAAGTGAGATTTTCGCATCGGAACGGTGGTTAGTGTACAAATTTTGAAATTACAAAATGTTCAAGGAAAAGCAAGAAATTCACGAGTTTCGAGAACATTCAAGAATTTGCTCTTTTGCAGACGTTTCAATTTTCTGAAACTATTGTGTTCGAATTCAGCATGCAAAACTAAATATATTTACCTAGGGATGACTGAGTTTCAACACCATGATCCAGTTTAGCTAGTTCGGTAAGGCTCGTGAGCGATCAGACTCGTACATAGATCTTGTTAACCTATCTCCTGCTCTTTTTCAAGAGTTAAAGCCATCATTCATATGCTATTCAAACGATCAAGGAAAAAGTTACCCATGCTCACTTTTCGATTTTACTCCTTCACTGAGAAAAGTCGATCTTATTGGAGAGCAACAGCAAGTTCAAGTCGGTAATACCTGTACAGTATTTTGTTTGTATACAAAATGTTCAAGGAAAAAACTGGTGTCCCTTTCAAAATCGTAGTATGTTTTAAGTTTCACAGCCTACCCTGTACATCTAATGTTTGACTTATTTTTGTGTTATAGGTGCTGATTATACTTTGTGGTTTAACGTTGCTATATTCTACGAAAACAAAGCGTCATCGAATTGCTTTGTTAATTGGAAATTCTGCACACTCTGATCTTCGTATATTGCCTAGTGTGATTAACGATGTCAGCTACTGTGACCCAATTAATTGAATTTGTACACGGAATTCATAGTGATCTTGAAAACGGTGACGATTGTACCCAAGCGTCAAAAAGAAATCCAGTATCGTCCGATTCATCTAGATTAGATTTCTACTCGATTGCAACTACTGTGTAACGACAATGGAAATCGAGTAATCGGGCGATTACCAGATTTTTTCTAGTTGCAACTAGCGATTTATCGCCCGATAATCGATCGATTTAATTATTACTAGATGCACCTGCAGACGCATCTAGTTAAAAGTCCCTTTTCCAACTAGTAATCTAGATGGCAACTAGTCGTGTATCGCCCGATTACAGACGAAATGTATCTAGATTTTTCGCATAGATGATATTTGCTTGGGTAGTAATACACTACAAACGACAATGTCGGTCAAAAAACTTTGAATAATAACTTAACACACGTTCGCCTGATCCATTCACATGCTCTAACACTTTAGAATATAGAATGGACGTCTGAGAACGCCTTTATAGCAAAAACTTTTTAACTACCCCGATGAAGCATAACTGACAATAAACGACCTATGTAATGCTTTTTAAATGTACTCTCCAAAACTGGCTTTTAACACCAAAATAGCTGGTAAGAAACTGGCAGTGAACAATCAGTTTATTGTCTGTTATATGATTGTTGGTAAAGGGCCGAGAAAAGGCGTTTAGCATACAACAAAATGTTGAAAAAACGGTAGTTAACAGTCATTGTTTACTGTCAATTTTCTGGCTGTTAAAAGCAAACTTTGCAAGTTTTTCATTAGTTTCAAAAAAACAGATAATAAGGCTTAATTAATAATTTTCAGATACTGTACGAATTTCCACCTTTTTCTAAAACACATTTTCTGGAACAGCATGCAACTCTTCAGCACATTGGCAACATGCAGAAATAATGTTCGACATTTAATGCAAAACACTTGCATCCGTTAGCTCCAACGAGTTAAAACGCTCACGATTTAGAGCTCGTTTCGACATGTTTACAAAAACTGAACGAGTTCGAAAGAATTTTGACTCGAACGTGCTGTAACAAGTTGATTTGACCGCGTTGTAACACGTTAGAATGTCATTTTGTGCTACTTTTCAGCTATTTCAACGCGTTCGATCAGCCTACACGATCAAACGGATTTTTTGATGGTAACGTGGTCACAGACATTACAGAGGTATCTAACTTGTTCCAGCATGTTTCTTAAAATTTTTTAAGCGCGTTCCAGCTATTAATCAGACCGTCTACAGACTGTTTTTCATCGTAAAAAGCCCTCAGTTCCATGGTGTAAATAGGGCTTGGGACGTTTATGGGCCAATAACGACACCGTTTCTATGAAACTAGAATCGTGCGCCACTTCTCTTATGGGGAGCAAAAGGTGAGATCAAAGAGACATTCGAAATATTACAAATGTACTTTGATATTCATATATGCAGACGTTGGCAAAACCAATCGACGATTGTAAAACAAATCGGCATCGGTGCACACATGTGCATAGCTAATACTTATAAAATCTTTTTATAAGGATATTATTCTTCTACAAAAAGTTACAACCATGCCTATACCACTTATTTGACTAGATCAGAATTATCTAATTAATATTATTTTATAAGATAGAAAACTTGTGCTTATTGCGCATATCATCTTTTAATAATATGTATTCAGTTCTGGAAGTTTGAGGACTGATGAATTATTCAGAATTTGTTCCGAGATCTTTCTAGCTCACGTAAGAGGCTATCTGTTTCGCATTTTTAAAATCCAGCGTTCAGTACTATAATTCGCATCTTTCTCGATATATAACCTGTCTATCTTATCCGTTCACCTTCTTAATTCTGCTCGGGTTTTAGGCCATTATGCTCTTTAATCTTTTACTGATTTTTCTGTATGAAATCTGTATCAAATGCACCAGGTACGATTAGTGCCAAGATTACTACTTCAGACAGGACAATCAATGCAAGAAGGGCGGAAACGCAAAAAAACACGTTGATGGTAGCGACATAGGTGGCAATCCTTATCAGTGTTACAAGTAAGAGTGACGTAGTAGGTTGTGTAAAACTGAATTTCTTTGCGAGTATAAGTGCGAATTAAATAAAGAGAGTCCATGGAATCGAATTCTGTTCTACATGATTCTAATTCTATCGATTAATCCGTAGAGGCACTATGAAAAAACTAATATCTTAATAATCTTTCGTTGAACAAAAACGATAAAATTTTCAATTATTAGGAGGATGCGCATCCTCCCATGCCCTCGCGATATTTGCGGCTCTGAGTGTAATAGCTCTTAAGAGTAAAAAGAGTAAACGTAGTACAGAATTAAAACGTGTAACAACTCAAGTAGGCATATTCAGTTATCCAGCACTATACCCTACATACGTTGCAGCTAAAAACATCTTGAGACAAACTTTATGCCTTCCCAGATCTTTCAAAAGTTTTAAAATAAAAAAATACGTACTTTTCCGAACACATACTACACAGAATTACAATGAAGCAGCGCAGTTGTCAGCATAGCACTGAAAAGATGTCGCAAGTATCTGTCATTGTAGTTCCTTAAACGCTATCGTTTCAACCTTAACTTAAAGAGTTCGTACATGGAAATAGTTTTTAAGGATCTACAGTAACATAGTCAGTGTTTCTGATGTGTTCTATTGTGCACACGATTTCACAAAGATGTACTGCCGGAGAGGTTAAGATGGCCGAGAATGGAAGCCATTTTTTTCATCCTCTCTGACACATGCACCCTCACATGAAAATAAATATAAATTCATTCAGGATATTGAGGTGGTTTTATTGTTTTTAGAAGAGAGATAAATGGAAAAGTTGAATTGATGGAAAAAGTGAAAACGATAAAATCAGTTTTACGAGAAAAGCTGTACGACACGAGCTTATCAGTTCCTAGGTTGAACAAATCGCGCAACCCGTTGCCGTATTGGTTCGTTGTTCTAAAGTATTGCAGGAGTTTAAACTTTTATTTATTGGACAGGAACTGATCACTTGCTCGTTGTGTCACTTAGCTTCACGTACTGCTAAATGGAGTATGCATGTATAATATTTAATAGGAAAAAGTAAAGAGTAAAATCTGTTTCTGTCTACCACTTATTACTGTGATGGTAGTCGGAGTATCGACTTGAAAGCGTTACTCTAGTTTGAATACTACACTATCAAACAAGATACTGCTCAACGTTGGTTGAGTAGCGTTACAAGCTGAAAGAAAGGAGGCAACATTTTTGTTAATTTGAATCTGCGAAACAATGATATGCTTTATTATCTACAGTAAAATTGATTAGGCCAACTTTTTAATGATATCTATGTATTATTATTGTTGAAGTGATCGTTTATTAAGAACATTATTTTTTGCAACCTTTAACATCGTTCTTGATAGATCAACAACTATTTTTTCAGTATTTGTTCTCAGTTGACTGGCGTTGGTACCGTTTGCTGCACAATATTTCATCCAATCAGTTTATATCACCGTCGATCGCAAACAAATATCCAATACTGATGATGAGCAAGTTCATTTTGCATGATTTGATAATTCTTTTATATAAAAAAATTGCTTATCATATGTTTTTCTCTTTTGAAATTTAACAATTATTCTTTCTATGTCTCCATTTTAGAACTTTTACTGTTTGTGATATACGTTTAATTACTCCACAAGCAATATTTTTCAACGAACATTTATTATAGAAAAACAATAAACATTAGATTGATTTGTTGTTCTTTCTTGTTTGTTATTTCCGAAGTTTCAAATTTTATTGTTGTGTTTCAAGTTTTTTTCGTGTAAACACAAAATTTATATCCTCTAGTATTTCTTAAGATGTAAGTATGATTATAGCAGTATTAAAAGAAAAACAACACGAAGAGAATTAGTAAGGCAAGCATACTAGGCTTTTCTTAAAAAGCAAATGTGAGCCGAACTGTTTAATGTGAAAGAGTAAAACATGAGAGATAAAATTTCAAAAACGGGATCAAAATTAAAATAGAATGTGATTTTTTTGACAAAAATTTCTCGCTTCGGAATGTTTATGAAAGCTGCATGAGTATCCTCTGTGATGCATGTATCATACAGAGAAAGATTTATGAATAATAGTTATATCAGATAGATATGCTCTGTGAATTACCAGTGCGATTCGAGAATTTTAAGACAGTTATAATATATTTTTTGTAATGAAATTAAACACATTTCTTTATTCAGTTATTCTTTTTTGTTCATTTTTTCGTTAATACATTAGTTCACTTTTGAGAGTTACTTTCACAAACTGTTCGGTACCGTTAAAATGGAATTGCATAAACAAATGCAACTGGAGAAGAAGCTAAATACAGGACATTATTATGGGCATTTCTTTCAAATTTTGATGTTAATTAAGGTTTGTTTGTGTCCATAACACACATTTAGCACTAGTGTATACTGAATCTTTCTCGATGATGCACTTGACTGTTAATACATTTTTTTCTTTTGATTCATTTAGTTGTTCAAATATGACATCGACATATAATGAAAATGATTATGAGCAACAACAAATGGCCAGAAAATCACCAAATGGTACTAACGACTCAACATCTTATGCTACGTACAACAACAATAACAGTAATAATAATAATAACAATGAAGAGAAGACAATAGTTGACAGAAGTTCAACAGAAGTCAATGGTTACAGTAGCGGTGACGCACATTTATCAGGATCGTCTGAATATCCGTCTTCTTCGCCTGTTCAGTATCCAACACCGTTAGTGAACGCCAATTCTTATGCGCCGTTATCTAAACCCGATGATGAGAGAAAATTATTTGTTGGTACGTAAAAGTGTGCGTATGTCATTATAAGAGATCATCACTCCATGATAAATCTTTACGCTTTAGGTGGTCTAACGTGGGATACAACGAATGAAGATTTACGTGATTACTTTCAGAATTTTGGTAAAATTACTGATATTTCTATTAAACATGATCCAGCAACGGGACGTAGTCGCGGTTTTGCCTTTCTCGTATGTTTCTATCTTTATCTTTTTTTTTCCATCAGTCTAAAAGTGCTTCTGTTTTTTTAAGATATTTGATTCAAAAGAAGTTGTTAAAAAAATTTTATCACAAAATGATCATTTTGTTAAAGGACGAAAAGTTGATCCAAAATCAGCACGTCGTCGTTTAGCACCAACATCAGCAACAAATCTCGTTAATCCATCATCTTATGATTCAATAATGACACAACCAGCAACTAATAATATGCAAAATAATATTTATAGTCAATATAACAACAATCGAAAAGTATTTATCGGTGGTTTAGATCCAAATTTTCCAGACGGTGAATTGAGAACATATTTCTCTCAGTTTGGTAAAATTGAAGAAGTACGTATTTCTGAGTTGTATGTTCTGATTATTAGTATATGTCAAGTGCAAAATAAAATCACATCTGTACGGACGTTTTAAAGATGTGTATGGATCAGGGAAAGTGAATTTAGTTTTACGGTTTACCTCAAATCTAAGTTTATATTTGATTTCATTCTCACACAGAACTGATTTTATGCATTTTTTGGTCGTTTAGTTTTCAGACTATTATAAGAGACTTATTTCCGCTTATACGATGGAAGAATAAAGCTTAAATCAAAGCACGTTATAAAATGTTCTTGGCATATTTGAGTGGCTCTTCCATTTTTTCGCTTAGATTGATTTGCCCTATGACAAAGAAAAAAACGAACGTCGACCATTTTGTTTTATATCCTTCGAAACTGAACAAGCGGCACAAGATGTACTAAGAATTCAACGACATTCTATTGGTGACATAACAGTTGATGTAAAACGAGCTAAACCCAAAACAACGACAAATCAACAACAAAATCTTTATGATGCATACCAGCAGACAGCACAACAACAGTATGCTTATGGACAACAATCAGCCTACAGTTATGGTCAGGATCCTTATGCAGCATGGAACGCCTACGCAGCCTATGAAAATAATGCATATAGTTACCCATCGGTGGGAGCTACTACATCACCATCAGCAGTCTCAAATTATCCGGGTTATTCGTATCCAACAAATGCTGGTTATCCTCCTCAAACATATGATTATTCATCCTATTATGCTTCAGCTCCGCCTCAAACGACTGGAACTTATGATCAACCAGCTTATGCTCCTCAATATGACTATTCACAATATTATGGAAATACACCGGGGCAAGACAATATGATAAATAATGATAATTCAATTTCAGATCCTAATCATTCAGATTATGATCATGATTTGAATAATCACTCATATGGAAAAGCAAAAACAACGATTGTTCAAAGTCCAACATATCATCCGTATTCAAGGAATTCATAAGGAATCCGAAAATTTCTCAACAATACTCAGCAGTAAAATAAAACATGCTTTTGATCGAGTTTTACTAAAAAAAATCATGTTATTAAAGTACTATTGTTTGTACTTCCTTTTATGATCAATAGTTTTTTGGATGTTTTTTTCTTTTTGTTGTTGTTTTTGCTTGTCTTCTCTATATGAACGTGTTATTTTATTTGTTTGAGCAGGAAAACCAGCAGAAAAACCATAGATATTTTTATATTGAATTGTCTTTAGTTTTTCTTTTTCTCACTGCCGTTCATCTTTTATGTTTAACTATTCGGTTGTGATATTGAGTGGTCTGCAATTTTTTCGAGAATGGCCAACTTTTTGGTATGTTGATGAGCTTGCTGTTTTTTTCATTTATTTTACACTTGAATGAAGTGATTCTTTTAACTAAGATAAGAAAAATCGTCGACATAGAATAATGCTCTCTTCCTTTGTTTCTGTATATTTCTATGTCGTATTTGTTTTCTGTTTTTGATTGATTCTGATGCATATGCTGGCCACTGATTAGGTTTTTGACTTTTAACAGAGCCCGGTAATGTAAATAATTTTGAACAATTTTCTGGTGGTGTGAAAATTTAACGAGAGACATCAGCGGTCACCACTGCTGCTCCTTAACTCTGTTGTTTTTTGATAATCCGTGTTTATTCATTCACGCACTCTCTCTTTCTCTCTTTCTCTCGTTGCTTTTATTGTCTTGTGATTTTGTCTGAGTTATCTAAAAAAAAATTTTTGTACGATTATTGTTCTTGTTGTTGTTATTTTGTAAACGTGAGAAATGTGTAGTTCAAGAAAAAAAGATGAAATAATAACACTATCTACAATATCTTGTTTTTTCTTCATAGAATCAATGGATATACATAATTAGTATTGCGCAATCGTTTCTTTATCTTACTAGTTGAACATCTATGCAAAGGCCGTATTTCAGCTAGTACGGATTTTACAAAGTAATCATAATCTACTACAGACATTCCTCGTAACTGCGAACGAAACCTGTTCTCATTCATAAGGCAGCCCTTTTTAAGTGTCACCTCGATTTTTTTTTGAAATTTACTTGATTATGGATAGATTCTGATATTGAACACGGATCTGACTTCCGTTCGTTTCATACAGTCTTTCAGAACCTCTGTTCACATCCAGAATTTCTAAACACGCATCATGAACTTTCCCCTGAGAAAATTCTGTTAGCAGAGTATATCATGTTATATGTGAGACACAAGTTATTGGAACTGAACTTTTAAATAAGAATGTTTTCGGGAGAACTTTACTTGAATGCGTCTCATTTAAGTGCATCTTGTTTTAGCGCGTCTTATTTGGGTTATAATTACACCATTCATTCTTGAAAATATTTTGAAACTTCTGAACCATTTCTATCATCACTGTTTGCTATTAATTTTTAGTGGCTGGTAATCTTTTTATTTTAATTTCAAAAATAATCTAGCTTACAATATTTTCGAAAAGTTTCATCGTTAATATACTCTTGTTGCAAACCGATATTTTGAAGATTACGGTATGATGTGTGATTGAAATCGAAAGGTTTATCTTACTTGAACTTTGAACTTGTAAGAAATTTTCTTCTGTGGACAACTTTCTGTATTTATCCGGAATAACAAGATTTTGTAACGTCGATGGTTCATTTTTATTTCCTTTATGTCGAGACTTTTCAAACTCGGTAATGCAGCTGCTATTTGTGGATCCGTGGTAGGGGCAACACATTTAGGAAGATTCCCAACATTTTTTGACTAGATAATATTTCCTTTTGAACTTATAGCATTTTTTGTAAAAGCCCTAAAAACTGCTAAAAACAACATGTATAGAAAACTGCATTTTGCAGCCCTCAAATTCGGTCTACGCAACAGAGCCAGAGCTCGTGCTTGCAGCATAAGTAGTCTAGGTCGAATACTACCCGTACCCAAAACCATATGTGCATTCGATATAGAGTTATATAGTTTTTTCTGACTCAAACAAGCACTCTGCGAAGGCCGAATCTATAAGTCCAAAAGGAAGTATTATCTAGTCAACAAATGTTGGAAATCTTCCTAAATGTATTGCCCCTACCACACATAGGAATCTGAGCCAAAAGTTCGAACATCGATTGAGCATCGCACAAGGAAATCGGTCGTTCTTTCCGTGCAATGACTCTTAAGAGTGTTAGGATGGACAGGACAACCAAATTCTCGACATTGACATGAGATCGATTCCTTTTGATGGAATCGTTCAATTCTATAACTAGATCCTTGAAATTCAGCTGCTGGTTTACGGCGATCAGAACAGAACTCGTATAGCAGTCACCGTTTCTTTTTACACCGTCTAATCTTCTGTTTTGAGTGTCCTGGCCATCCTAATACTCTTAGAGATTATACCAAAGCAGATTTGGGTGGAAATTCTTATTACTATGACAAAGAAGTTTAAATCTGTAAAACGCACTTCTTTTTAAAGGAACCTCACATTCGCACGGCTCAGATCCAGAAAAACTGGCTATTGAAAAAATTGTTGCTGATATGCAAAAGAATATCAGAATCAACTTCCATACGCTGCTTTTCAACCATCTAGTCAAGCTACCACTGATCCACAAATAGCAGCTGCATTACCGAGTTTGAAAAGTCTCGACATAAAGGAAATAAAAATGAACCATCGACGTTACAAAATCTTGTTATTCCGGATAAATACAGAAAGTTGTCCACAGAAGAAAATTTCTTACAAGTTCAAAGTTCAAGTAAGATAAACCTTTCGATTTCAATCACACATCATACCGTAATCTTCAAAATATCGGTTTGCAACAAGAGTATATTAACGATGAAACTTTTCGAAAATATTGTAAGCTAGATTATTTTTGAAATTAAAATAAAAAGATTACCAGCCACTAAAAATTAATAGCAAACAGTGATGATAGAAATGGTTCAGAAGTTTCAAAATATTTTCAAGAATGAATGGTGTAATTATAACCCAAATAAGACGCGCTAAAACAAGATGCACTTAAATGAGAATGTGCTCAAATGAGAACGCACCCTGATGAGACGTACTAAAATGCAGCGCACTCATCCTTCACGACATTGGAAGGATGACGCATATGCCATCCTTCCAATGTCGTGCCATGTTCAGTGTTTCTATTTAGTTCTCTGAAGCAAAATATTTGTGGCTGATTACTTTAAACCAGAAATATAGCTCTTAATTCAAGTAATGATATTTGTTTTAGATAAGCATATATTGTTTTGTTCAAAATCGGTTCAGTTTATCTCAAAAATATAATACAGGTGAGCAATATTCTTCAACTTCTCAGCGGAAAAAAATTTACGTCATAGCTCGTCTTGTTCGGCCTGTAACCATCGTGACTCTTTGACAGATATATAGTTCATCATTCTTGATACCTCTAAGAATTTTAGCAGTCAATCTACTAGATTGTTTGTATTTTTAGTGACCTTCTTATGTCTGCAGTGGCCTATGCGAGTGCCAGTGGTGTTTCAAACCAATCTATTACTAACAATACAGCGTTAATTCATCCTTATCTAAATTCGCCGCTTTATGCTTCCTCAATAACGAATCACCATAATTATTATCCACAACAACAGCCACTACAACATCAACCACCGTTACCATTTTATCCCACTCCAGCTGACTATTCATCATCTACCTCTTCCGTGTCATCAACAGCATCATCAATCGATTCACAACGAAAATATAAGAAAAAACAACAACAAATTGTCGAAAATAAACCTAAAACTTCCATGAAACGAAAATCAACAGGTACATTAGATGACGAAGAAGATGATGATCTTCTCGACAATAATTGTTGTCTCGATATTCCAACACTATCTCGTCGTTCAACAGCAATAACTGGTGGGATGAGCGGTGGTACGAGTAGCGGGGGTGGCGGCGGCGGAGAAGAAGATAAAGAAAAGCAAGCGAGAGAAAACCACTGTGAAATTGAACGGCGTCGTCGAGTTAAAATGGCCACATATTTTGCTGAATTATGTGACATGGTACCGTCATGTTCAAATTTAGCACGCAAACCAGATAAATTAACAATTTTAAGAATGGCCGCACAATTTATGAAGTCGTTACGTACAAATTCACCAAGTACAATTCAATCACTTCATCCTCAACATCATCTAAATAATGGACAACAACACGATTTACATAAACCATCGTTTTTAAATGATCAAGAATTAAAATATTTAATGATTGAATCGTGTGATGTAAGTATAACTTTCAAATAATTCTATAATCTTTAAACAAAATGAGTTTTTAAACTTTCAGGCATTTTTATTTGCATTACATTGTGACAATGCACGTATTATTTATGTTAGTGATGCTATACAATATATTTTATCGTATACATGTCAAGAATGGTATACACGTTTATTTTATGATTTTATTCATCCAGATGATATTGAAAAAGTACGAGAACAGTTAAATTTACAACAACAAAATGATACAACAAATGGAAATTCTAGTGGTGGTGGAAGAGTATTGGATTTAAAAACAGGCACGGTTAAAAAAGACATACATTCGACTGGAGCACGATTAGGTATAGTATTTTGATTAATATTATTCTATAAACTAAACTATTCTATTGTTTCGATTAATGAAGAAATAGAAAAAATGTCTCCCTTGCAGTTAGTTGTTCCAACCTGATATGTGAAAGTCAATTTTTTATTTTTAGTTAGTTGCAAACGTTCATTTATTTGTCGTCTTCGTCTTGGTGGTAGCAATTCAGTTGATCCTCATCAAGCATCTTACGTCATTAATCCATGCATATTACGACGACGCCATCGTCCATCATTAGGACCATCACAAGATGGCCATTTATATGAAGTTGTTCATGTTAGTGGTTACATAAGAAATTTAAATGGCGAAAGCAATTCAACATCGTTATCTTCTTCTACATCAACTGGAAATTCTGGTTTTCCAGCCTTTGTAGCTATTGCTCGTATTCAAAATTCATGTTCACCAAATATAAATGATTTAAATTCAACAAGTAACTGTAATTTACATACCGAATTTACATGCCGTTGTAATCGTGAGACAGCTGAAATATTATTTATTGATCAACGTTGTCAACAAATAATTGGTTATAAACCTCATGAATTATTGCACAAATGTATATTTGAATTAATACATCTAGATGATCGTTCAAAAATACAAGATTTATTTAAACGAGCTATTGCATTAAAAAATGTCCCAACACCCACATCTGCGGCAACATCAACAATTTCATGTCGAGTTCAATTATCGCCAGTTGTAAATACGGCAGATCCATCAAACAGTGATTATATCGTTTTAAAATGTTCAACTTATGCATTTTGTAATCCGTGTACAGATGAAATTGAATTTGTTATATTCACTTTTACATCAAATAAACCGCTACTATCCTTACCATCCACAACAACGACTTCGGCTATTGCTACGTCTGTAATTGCTAATCCATTGAATATTTTATCAAATGGTAGTAGTAGTGAACCCCAAACACCGTATTCAACAACAAATTATGATTCATATTCATCGACTAGGACTGGTCGAGGAGCAATTGTTGTTAATCCGACACGATGGACGACAACAGCTACACCATCTTCTGATGGTTATAATGATGTAACTTACAATAATCGTACATACGCAAGTAACAATGGTGGTGGAATGTGGGCAGACACAACCAGTTGGACAAATACAACACCCAGTGATACAACAGAGCTTGATATGATGCGTACACATTATGAGACACAAACAAATGTGGGAACAAATAACGTTGTTGTTACATCAAATACATCTGACTATGATGTGAATGCATTACCAATGATGTATCAGCCATATGAGCAAGTTTAACGTCATTTCGTATTTAACTGGTAGTCGTTGCACGTGTTAGTGTAACTTTATTTATTTTCAATGTTTATTAATTAAAGACAATCTTGTTTCTTTTTTTAATCTTTTTTTGCATGTTTGCGCACTTTTTGTTTCTGGAAACGCTTTTGCGTCATTTTCATTTTGTAAATAGATTTGTTTCTTTTTCTTGCTCTGTTTTTTTCTTCTCTACTCGTTGTACGTAATGTATCAAAACCAAGAGAATTTTTAAATGAAGAAAAATGGTCGTTGTTCAGATAAGCCGAATTTTTTTATTTTCAGTCTGCATGTAATTTTACTTAACCCTCATCATTATCATAAGATGAAGTAGTTAGTTTTTTGAATTTTGTATAAACTTATTTTTTCGTATTTATATTGAAATCCAAATAATCAAATGAACAAATCTACTTTTACTAGTTTGCTCGTTTACAATACGCAAAAAAANTTTTGAATTTTGTATAAACTTATTTTTTCGTATTTATATTGAAATCCAAATAATCAAATGAACAAATCTACTTTTACTAGTTTGCTCGTTTACAATACGCAAAAAAACGTTTGCAATATTGTTGTCTATTATTATTTTTGTTTGTTTTGTTAAAATATTAATCAAAGTTACTTTTTGTTTCTATAAGCATGCGTTAATTTTTCTTCTCTCTCTCTCTCTCTTTTTTAGTCAGTTGTCAGTCATTTTTTTTGTATGAATGTGTATCTCACTCATTTTATTGTATGTGTGTGTTACTATGTTCTTTTTTTAGAATATTGGTGGTTATTTGGCTTTTCATTCTTTTATGTATATCTATCTCAGTTATATGCATCCTATAATAAAAAATATACTCGAAACTTACACCTATACACTATTACTAAGAACAAATAGCACTTAATGGAATGAATAAATCTCACTGAAGATCATTTTTCTCCTGGCGCCAATCTTTTCTCTTATTACCCACATATTTTGGTGTAGCAATGACGGTATGGTTCCGAAACGACTTGCTTCTTTTATCACGATCATGTAGTTACAGATCGAGATTGTTCCTTTATTCTACTTCCAGATTTTTTTCATTTCGTCTTGATTATGTTTTTAATGGTCGCTATATTCACGGCATTGATCGAGACACAGTATTTGTCTGTCTCGATTACTGCACTGAAAATTCATCAGATGCATTTATATTCGATAGTAGGTATCTGATTTGATTATCATTCTTCTGACGTAAACATGTATACACAGCCTATTTTATCTTACAGTTTGAAGGAGTGACAATGTTGATTTTTATAATTGTTCAACTATTCATTCGTGGCTTGATGGATATCTATTTGAGAGAAAATGATAGGTTTGATGAGCTTCAAAGGTTAGTCTAATTTTATACTAAAATATATGAAAATTCTATAATTGTAACTAATACTAATGCGAAGAGTTTAATATTAAGTTCATACATCGCAATCGTTCTTCTCTTCTATTGAACTAAATAAAATAAAAACGTTTGGCACATCACTTAACTGTGTCTGTATAATTTGTAATATTTTTATTCTTTGTTGCTCTGTTATCTTCTTTCTACTAGGTATGTCTAAGTAAGGGTGAAAAACTAAAATGCCGAAAGTTAAAACGGCGAAAGTAAAAATGGCGAAAATAGAAATAAAAGGTAACGGAAACTGTAAATCAGTAAGTCGAATAAGATCTTTTGTCACAAAATTTGCCGGATGGTTAACGAAGATAATAATGCTTTTTAGTTCATTCATTTCCACTTAAGTTAGTGTATATTCTAGCTTCTCTAGTTTGATGCCTTTATTCTAAGTTTATGTTCCTGAAGGATTAACCGACGTTTGAGCGACCGACATTTGAGCGACCTGCATTTGAGCGACCGTATTGAAGGACTCCAACAATTGACCGAAGCGCATCACTTATAGCTGCTTACCCTCACCCCTCACCCCACACAGCCTCACCCTCTACAGATCTCCAAATAATTTAGTTCATAATCGGACGACAAAAAGATTGTTCTCATCATCGTTATTAATCGTTATCGAAGTGAATAATCATTCGACTTTCCTGATCGGCAGAAAGTCATATTGAAAAGTGTCTAATGTCCGAGTCGCTCAAATGTCGGTTGACGGTCTGAAGTGATCAAACTACTGCACTTTCTAAATAATGCTTCTCATCCTCACCTCACACATATCATAACATTCGAGGCTTCTTAATTCAGATCACTTTTTTGATAAAATGTGTAACATAAAAATTAACATCAAAGAAACATTACAGGGCACAGTGGGCATTCAGGCGGAAATTTGAGCAAAAATCGATAAGTGAGCTTTTTTGAATTCGAAGAGCAGTAAATGTAGTCCTTGAAAAGCGCTATCGAGTGGTAGTAGTCTAGATCACTACGGTCCGACATGAGACAGCCTCAGTGCAGTGACAGCGCTAAAAAGCGCTAAGCCTGAACAGAACTTCTAATTATATGAAAATGTTCCTCAGCCTATCGTGTATTTATGATGATCTCGTCTTTTATCGTCGAGTTATTGATTTTACAAAAACCCATAGGGTTTTCGAGGTAATTCGCCCTTTTCTCCCCCATAAGGGCACTTTTTCCATAACATAAAGTCATATTCGGAATCACCGTGAAAAACTACGTCGAATGATATATAGCTTTTTAATTTTTCTGCAGAAATATTTTCGGTCAAACTGAATTGTACAGTTGAAAGCCTGTCCGCAGCAAACTTTGCTTAGGAAGTTCGATATTTATTTTAGCAATAGTACGCAAGTGTATAAACACATTTTTTATAGGCTTTCGAATATGATCTCTCCAATAGTGAGGTTTTCGAAATGTAAAAATATTTTTTATGGGTTTTCCAGAGATCCGGTCTCTAGAAAATCTACAAGGAATTACTTCTGAGCTCTGAAAATCTCATCATTAGAAAGAGCATATTCGAAAACCAATAGAAAAACATGTTTAAAGGCTTTCATACCAGTTCTACAGCATATGTCCGCCTGCTCTATAGAAAAATGCTCACTGTGCAGAGCGGGAAGCGCAAAATGAGAGTGAATGGAAAATAGTGATCTCAATTAAAAATGAGCTGTGTGAAGTGAAGGTGAGCAGCATTATTTAGGAAAGTGCAGTAGTTTGATCACTTCAGACACATAAACTTAGAATAAAGAGCATCAAACTAGAGAAGCTGAAATATATACTAACTAACCACGTACAACAATTCTTATTCCAGGTCAATGATAGCGAGATCGGGTTCTTTTTGTTTTGCAGTAAACACCTATGCTTAGAAGTTGACAGAGCCCGATTTTTGCATTTCTCATTTACTGATTTCTGGTGCTTGATAGAACTTGGAAGTCCGAAAAATTTATGTTCGGAAGGTTTTTAGAAATCCTCGTTTCTACAAAAAATGAAAGCATAATTTGAAACTCGGACTCTGTCAACTCCTAGCTTTAGGTGTTATCTATAGATCAAAAAAAAAATTTGTTTCTTCGATGTATCGTTACCGAGAATTTCTGTGCATGGTGAAAGCCCTAAAACTAAGTTAATATTTTGCTAGAGGTTATTGGCGGATCTAATGAATACATGCGCGACCACGTGCGGCACATGCGTGCGCTTATGCAATACAAGCGGCTTAAGTGGAAATGAATGAACTAAAAAGCATTATTATCTTCGTTAACCATCCGGCAAATTTTGTGACAAAAGATCTTATTCGACTTACTGATTTACAGTTTCCGTTACCTTTTATTTCTATTTTCACCATTTCTATTTTCGCCATTTTTACTACTAACTTTCGGCGTTTTAGCTTTTCGACCTTACTCAGGTAATTTTTTCTCGTGCATTCAGGTATTGCTTTATACGTACGCGATGCACTAATCCGTCTTTCTTTATAATTCAAGTGTAAAAATCTACAGAATCTATATAGACAGTATAAATAATAGTATTTGACGATAACACCTTGCTTTTTTATTACAGGTGAGCATCATTCAGTTGCTACAAGAGTAGTAAAGAAGTGATAGAACGATACGCAATAGTAGTAATATACTAGAACTAACAAAGAACAGTGCCTGATTTATAAGGGATAATAACTTTTAGGTAGGTATTATTCTCTCACATCGGTATTCTTCTCACTTGTAATTTTTGCGTGTGATTCGTAGATCTGCTAATACTCTAAGAAAATAGATATATAAGAATTGAGCTAACTGGTAATTTAGGAGAATTCTTGGAGATCTCAAAGAGCAAAAGGGTTAATCGTTTTTATTGTATATGTAATATTAGGCATCTAACAGATAAGAAGATATCTCTTTTTGTGCACATTCTTGGATTTCTTCACTAAGTGTGTCAAGTGCTTTTGTTCAGTTTTCGCAGCAAAGCGAAAGATATATGATCAGGGATCCCAGATCCAAAATACGAAAATCAGAAAATAAAAGTTCAAACTTAGAAAAAACTGAGAAAAAGAAGTAGAAAATCAGTAGACCTTAGGGCAAAAAAGAGCAGAAACGAGGCAGAAAAAGTTCCAAAAATCAGAATTTTTCTGCCAAAATCAGAAGATCTGGGAAAAAAGATCTATCAGAACTTCAAATAATAGATGGATGCAGCACAAATGTTTACATAAATTAATTTAACTTGTTAATACTTTTCTACTTTTTAACTAGAGGACTCAAATTAGACTTTTGATAACGTTATCAGTATTGAAGGGCAATAAAAGAAGGCAAAGAATACCGCAATTACGGCTTACTGGCCGATACGTCTAGTTACAGCCGCAGTAAAGTTTTTTGGTTTTTTATTCGTAAACATTTTTTTCCACTTGGTAAATTAGAAATCCATGTTTTTTCTAATGAAATCGCTTTGTCTAGTAGTCTGAATTCAGATTTGTACTTCAAAACTGTACACTAAACATTCAGAAGACATTTAAAAGTATTCGTAAGTATGTGAAAATTAGGAGACTAAACAACATATTTTAGTAGATTTTCGATTCAATTGAGGATTTTATCAATTATTAATCCATATTTTATTGACTTGTGAAAGATTTTGAAATTTTAATTAAAGTTAGATAATGAGACGACAAGTGATAAAGTAAATTGTTTAGTAAGGACAAAAGCTAAAACGTAAAGTCATTACTATTCATTAATCAGATGATCTTTTTTTCAAGTATACAGTATAGGCTAAAATATTAAAATGAACCATGTTGAAAGGTGATCTTTTTCGTCGTCGTCGTCGTTGTCGTCTTGTTCGTTGGTTACGTCTTTCATCTTTGTTTCGATCTTATCCCATTTTGTTAGCTGTTATTGTATCATTCAGCGTATTCATTTATTTACAATTTTTACTAATAAATTACATTTTTTACTATAATTTTTCAAAATCGAATAAAACTCGTTTGTATCCTGATAGACCATTGACTCTAAATGTTCATTCGTTTAACGTTTGTCATCCAACACAACTAAATATTGAAAAACTCAATCGATATTATCATAAGACATTTGAAAGAGAACAACAACAACAACAACAATGTATTCTCATTGAGAATTTAAATGGTGGACAATGGTGGCACTATGTTAGTCATGAATTTGCTGAAATTCTAACACATCTATATTCAATTGGTAATCAATCAAATATTATCTATCGTCCATTACCAAAATATTCTAGAATAGTATTAAGTACTAATTTCACCCAATGGTTCATGACTGCATGTGGTGGTGATCAACTACCACTTGTTGTCGTTTTATGGGATGTCAATTTTAAAGTATGGTTAACTATGAAACGTCAATGGCATGACATAACGAGAAAAATCTCCTTCATTTTATTTATCGATGATCTTCATTATATATCAGATGAAATGTATCAAAATAGACAATTTATCTTGGACAACGTACAAGAGATATTATCCACCTATGCGTATTCAATACATAATTATTATTTAAACATAAGTTTATCAAAACTAACGTGGTTTCCACATTCAGCATCATCGTTAGTGCTACATCAAACAAAATCAGCAATTAATGTAACCGCGCAGAAAATGATGTTCGTCAGCGGTGCTAATATGCAGCCATGGTATCCATGTCGATTTAGAGCATTTCAATTATGTATGCGCAAAAATTTAGTTGCATGTTTAAGACATCCTGGCTATGGTTTATTGGCAAATCATAGTCGCAGTGCGCACGGTGAACGATATTCTGATTATATGAAAAAATACGTGTTTGGTTTAGGTACATGTCAATCTGTACATTATGCAGTTGCAAAATTATTTGAAATACCATCAAATGGTTTAGTATTAATAACGACAAAAGATATGGAACAAATATTACAACAATTAGGTTTAATAAAAAATGAACACTATTTAACAATCAATTGTACAGATTTACCTATTTTAATTAATGAAATTAAACATATTCAAACAATTCCCGATGATGAACTTTTGACTATTCGGCAAAATGGACAACAAGTTGTTCATGAACGTCATTTGACAATACATCGTGCACAATTATTACACGTTAGAATTGTAGCGCATGCACTATTAGCTTATAGAAAACAAAAGCGACAATTATCTTCTAGGGAGTCAAATGATGAAGAATTTGAATCATCATCTGAGTTTGATGATCAAGATTTATGGGAATGGGGCAGAAATTGTTAATAGTAAATAATGATTATTTCTCTTGAATATATTAAAATTGATTCCACTGTTATCTGTTGAGAATACATTAAATGTGAATAATGATTGTCTGGGAAAATCAAGTTTTATTTAAGCAATAGAGCAGTTTTCAACTCAGACTAAAATCATCGTCAACTAGATACAGAAAAGTGTAAAAGAAACGACTATATTTATGTGGTGGAATATCGTTGTACAATCACTGTAACATTACCTCGACTAAGGTCTTAAACGTTGCAAGCAGAAGAAAATAATCCATATGTCACCGTCAGCTGCAAAAAATATTGCAAATAAAATCAACATATTATTGTGAAATTCTTCAAACTTGCTTGGTATGTAACTTGGATCTATTCTCTTCCTCTATTAGTATACTATTTTTATAACTGTACAGTCGATTTAAACGAAGTTTTTCATCCTGTTTTCTTTCGAAAAAAACTATATTTCATGTAAAATGTGATCTAAACATAAGTGGTATACGTATTTCGATTGGTTTTTGATCATGCTGAATCCGGTTAGGACGCATATGCTGCGCAGATATTTGCCTGTACGGACATTTTTTGCTAAAAAATAGCACTGGTTTGCCTATTCTTTTTAATCAACAACGTTTTCATGTATAATTGAAAGTTCAATGACAAAAACAAGCATGGAAATTGAAGTAACAATTAATACTAATTTTAAACAGTATATTAAAGAAAGATTAATATACATACGTTTGTGAAGACGAATTATTATGATAATCATGATAACAAAATAATAACAAATTTATAAAATTAAACAAATCTAAAGGTATCACTCGTATTTTATTTAGATATTTGGAGAAAATCTATCGTGTCGACAATTTCTCCGTGGTCTTTCTTCTGGTATACACTTTGGAAGATATTTTCACGGAAAAAGCTGGACAACAAGATAAGTCAACATGAAATATGAAAATAAATAGATCAAAATATTCAAAATAAAAAACATCAAAAGTTCAAAGCTAACTTTTCACATCGAAAACTGACTCTTTAAAACCTGCCACAAGCCTCATCTTTTTCCGGAATCCAAAAAAGTTTAGAGAGGTTCTGACGAAAGATCCTTGTTCGTCAAAGTTTGAGTTTTTGATTAGTTACATTAACATGGTGTACAATAAGGTTTTATTCATAAAATTATATTGAATGTGGTTATATTGAATGATGATTATATCAAAGTGATTATCCGATCAATCTAGATGAAATGAAAATTGAGAATGAGATAACCTTGTAGTAAAAATTTCTTCATATCACTCACTTGTTATAAGACGACCGCTGCGATAAAAAATATCCAGTCAACATACATCAAAGTCGGCCACATTTTCGTTCGCAACTTCGTTCAACAATATCAGGCGAAAGAATCACAGCAATAATGTAGCAGCTGTAGTATTTTTTTCTGCTTGCAATGTTTAAGATCTTAGTCAAGGTAATGTTATCGTGGTTGTACAACAATATTCCACCACATAAATATAGTCGTGTTTTCTTTTACACTTTTCTGTGTCAAGTTAAAGATGACTTTAGTCTGAGTTGAAAAACTGCTCTATTGCTTAAATAAAACGTGATTTTAACAAGCATAGCGTCTCAGACAATTCTCAGTCAACGAGCGTGCATAAGTCTGAAAGAATATTTGTTTCAGATCGCTCTAAACCATTCATCACTAGAATACACACTTATTCCTCCTTTCAATCTGATACAGTTAAGACGTGTCTCTTTATTTCTACATACATATGACGTATACATTGACTTTTTTTCTTTGGTCACATTTTAAAACATGACTAGTTTATTTATCACGAATGCAACGGGTATGGCCGCCCAACAAGGCCACCGTACGTTTACAATGTACTCAAACGCCTTATGTTCTCAAAATCGTGAGGCTCTTACTGGACAACTGACACAGAATTCGACTTCAAGTAATGGTTATTATTCATGTGAACAGCCGATGTCAAATCAAATGTGTTTCTTCACAACCATTGTAACAGCCTCCTTAACAAAATCAGCATTATCCGGCACCACTACTAATGTCGTCTAATTCACAAATGAATTTGAATCAACAAAATCATTCGATCTCATCGTATTTTGTTCTCTATCAACAACATCAAATTCTGTTAAATAATAGTTGTCACGGTCAACATCCATCTCCGTCGAATATATCTCATATGATGTCAAATAATCAAACATATGGTCAATCATTGCAAGTTACAAATAATAAACAATTTTGGGTGAGTCAAAAATCATAGAAAACATAACAACAGCGGAAATATCCTGTTGAACCTTCATCCTGTCTACAAATAACAACTTCTGTTTCAATACAAGAACTACAGAAGTATAACCAGAATATGGACTATGATGATGGTTTCACTGGAGTCAGTCATACAAAAGAGAAAACAAAGACTATGTACAATGAGAGTAAGACATCTTCTCTATCGATATCGGATTCTACTTCTTCTACGAATACACATAACAGATTCTGTAACGACAGATCACAACTTAAAGCGAGTTCATATAACAAATCGTTTTACTATAAACAATTCTTTTTCTACTATTAACGGTCCAAATCATATTGTCGGTGGTATCAATCAACAAACACGTCGTTTTGCAGAAGGATGTTAAAAGTATTAAGCAACAATAAACCATACAAAATACGGTAATTGATCATAAACATTTATTTGAAGTTCACTAGATGAATTTATCATTACTGCAAGATTTTGTCAATATTCATGTTATTCCAGTATGTCTTGTTATTGCTCATATGGTTCCAGTATTAGTTGAGAAACAAATAATTGATGATGAAATAGTGTTAAATCACTCGTCAACGGCCATTTGTATTGGAAATTGGCTCTATAGAGTATAGTTTTATTCAAAAAATCTTCCCCAATTTCAAATTGTTTTATCAAAAGGCAAACATAGCTGGGGTGGTGTTTCTTTGTTTTTCATGAATGTATTCCCTGTAAATGCGTGAAATGTGATATGTGATATCCCAAATGTATGTGTGGTAGATGTGAAGTTAGAACAAAACATTCGTATCATAGGGGTTCACGCGCCTAAAGTAAAATGTGGAAATGGGACGATCTTACTCGGTTCTCTACAGATGCATTTTGTTTTTTTTGCGATTTTAATATTGACTTCGATGCTAAGGCGAATGAGCTACTATCAAAAGATCTACTTTCATGGACCGACTCTTGCTTTTCAGCCCCGGTAGTTTCCAAATTGCCGACAACGCGTCATTCCAACCGTACCATTGATTACGCTTTTGTTAGTGGTACCCCACTTTCCCTTTATACTTATGAGATAAATACTACGAATGATCATAAATCGGTTATTGAGTGATCAGCTGTGACAGAAAAGAAATGTTTCTCTGCATGTAAGAATTAAAGGGCCAAGAAAAAGTAATACAAAAGAATTATGCCCCTTTCTCCTAATCGGCTGATTACATCAATAGATGAGAGATTTTTTTCTATGTCCTTCTTCTGTAGCTTTTTGGTCTAAGACAAGAAAAAATTTTAAAGTAGCTAGTTCTTTAAATGCATTCATTGATAATCAGGCGATAGTTAGTGATACTGACCAAATGTTAGAAATGGCAGCCAGCTATTACGAGAACCTCTTCAAGAACTGAAGTGTACCGTCCTCATCCGTATGTGGATATCCCTGAGATTAAGAAGGTATGTTTAAATTTCCGAAAAAAGCCAATTTCCGAAATTACCATAATTTACTATTCACAATACAGATTCATCCATAAACCAAATACAGAAAATTACAAAATTACCTAGATTCACTAATACGTCTAAACTAAATTTCCTAGAAATTTCGGTAATTACCCACTAACAAAAAAAGAAAATCTCTCAGTAATTTCCGAAATTGTAAACATTTTCAAAAGTAATTACCAAGCACTTACTACCAACGTAAAAAATTACGGAAATACTCGAAATCTCCATCAAGCAAAAGAAATTTTCGTAAACTTCCAAAGTCCATTACGGTAATTACCCATACTTTCTGTAGTAAAGTAAACGATACCGACACGGTAATTACTACGAAATTACTGAAACTTCTTATTTATCAGATATCTATTAGAATACGGACCCCTATCTCGGAAAATAAGAGAAGTTATAGAAATTACCGTAATTTCGAAGCGATTTTACTAGTTACTAGGAAATTATTAAAATTCTACATTGATAGATATAGATATGCAAATAAATATGTGAGAGGAGGATCCCTACCCCCAAAAGTTTGTGAATTTTAAGAAATTTCAGTAATTTCCACGTAATTTTGCTAATTACTGAGAAATTACTGGAATTTCTATTAACTAGTATATGGAGATATTCATTACAATTGGGACCCCTATCTCCGACAACAGGAGAATTTTTTGAAATTTCGGTAATTTCGAGGAGACTTTGGTAATTACTGGGATATTACTGCAATTTCCATTATTTATCAGGTAGAGATATCCATTAAAATTGGGACCCTATCTCCGACAACACGAGAATTTATAGAAATTTCGGTAGTTTCGATGGATATCTCTATCTAATAAATAATAGATATTTCAGAAATTTCCCCGTAATTACCAAAATTTCCTCGAAATTACCGAAATTTCTAAAAATTCTCTTATTTTCCAAAATAGGGTGTCTATTCTAATGGATATGTCTGTCTAATAATTAATAGAAATTTCAGTAATTTCCCCGTAATTACCGTATCGGTATCGTTTAGTTTACAGAAAGTGTGGGAAATTTCGGGTAATTACCGTAATAGACTTTGGAAGTTTACGGAAATTTCTTTTGCGTGATGGAGTATTTTCTGAATGTGTATGGAAAATTCTTGCTGATGTTGTGGTAATTTTTGGAAGTTTCCTTTTATTTGCTGCTTCGAGTATTTTGCGCAATCTTGTAATGTTTTACTTTGGTAGTGAGTTCTTAGTAATTAGTTTTGAAAATGTTTGCAATTTCGGAAATTACTGAGAAATTTTCTTTTTCGTTAGTTAAGTAATATTATTAATTAAGTATTAAATTAATTTTGCCACAGTATTTGTTGATTTCAAGCAAGCATTCGACCAACTATGGTGGACAAGTTGTCTCGGGAAACCCTTGAGATTAGTTACTCCCAAGGCTGATGTTTTATGGATAACAGCTTGGTTAAAAAACAGAAATTAATGGTAAAAGTTCTAGGACATTTATGATTCAAAGTGATGGCCCCTAAGGTTCATGTTTTACTCCGATTCTCTTCATTATCTATCATTGCGATATGTGCACTTTTTAGAATCTTCTCTTCCGAATTTTTTCGCAGACGACGTTGCGTATGTTTTGCATGCGATAAAATAGGGGAGAGATATTCTCCACAGTGTCTTGATCTGGAAGTTTGTTTGAAAAAACTATTTGATTATCTGGAATTTTATTCTGCTTTAATTCTGCAACCTATAAACTATTTGAAAAGTCAAACATTGTAGAGTTTTTTTAACCAAGAATGAAAAACGTGAAGTCATGCCATGTAAGTGGTTCCCCTAGTCCTCAGTTTCGCATAATTTTATTTTCTGTGTATATACTGCGACTTTTTACATGGCTCTTTCCTATCTTTCCTTTATTAACCGGATATCAATGGGTGGATTTATCAGGCTTTTATTTTGTTTGTTTAAAACGATTATTTGGAGTAATATATTGCAACGGCTTTCTCTTTTCTTTTATGTTTGAAGAAATTTCTCCGGAGTATCGTTGCCATGAATATTGGAAACGATATTTAACAGCATTGTCTAAACTCTTTAAATCGCTTGCTATCAAATGTATATATCGGTCAAAATGTTTTGTTCCTCATATCTCTGCAATCCAAAAATGTTTGTTGTATTTTGGAGGTAGTGAAGACTCCTCTATCCCGATCTATCTGATGAGGATCTACCTCTACTTTCGTTTTTTCCAGAATCGTTTTTATAAGTGTTTCTGTATGTGGTGTATTATTTCTGTTTCCTTATGTCTGTATCAGTTGAAAGGAGTATTTTGGTATTCGCTAAAACTTATTTGTGATATATTAATAGGCCTAGCTAGGCATTAATTTCAATAAAAAAGCATACTAATAATATACAGAATACACACTAGCGCCAGCATATCTCATAAGCATGCTAGACGCTGGGGTTGGTCCATATTGTGGCGACATCTCGCGAACGATGGTAAATTGAATCAAATAAAAAATTTGGCCTTCACATTTCAACATTTCTTGAAAGTGCAACTGACTTGCGATTCTGATAGCTCTGACACTGAACTTTAGTTTTATTATTAAACGATCTTTTAAAAATAACTGAAAGACGGAAAAACTTCAACATTATAGATATGCAGGATAAGAAAGTTATTATTGATGACTAGTTCTGTCACTGATTTTCTTCTGATTCATTACAGCTATAGAACTGAGATTTTGTATACTACTGATAAAACTTCATTATATACACTTGTGATGAAATTTTCAGCTCTGTAAATCATTTAGAACAGGAATTACAGACGTTGAAAGTTGCAAGTGGGTATTGTGTGATATATAGTTAAGTCAATAGATCCATTGAATCTCCAGTTTAATTAGTTTGATTTTCTCTAAATTTGTAAGATGTTATTATTATTATTATAAGTCTTCATACGCTATTTTCCATGTTAATCAAACGTATGTTTGTAATCTTGAATAAACTTTTGGTTAAAATAAAAGTAGCAGAAACGATCTTAATGTAAGAATTGATCACTCATAATGTCAAAATAAACAGACATTGAAATTCTGAACAACTTGTTCTCGATTGAAAAGAAAAATTCAGTTTTAGTTTGAAGACTTAATGGGAGATAGTTTCATATTATTACTTTATTTCATAGGCTGATACTTTTGGTACAAGGTATATTTAACAACGTGTTTTCATGTACACTATTTTAAAATGACTGATTTTCTTTTATCTTATTATCGATATATGATATAATACTTGTACATTTTTGCATGATATAACATAAAACTATAGACATGCTGTCTTTAACATTAGAATAGGTATTCATCATACTCTCTCTAGGAGAAAACCTTTTTTTTGTGTCGGATGTACTAAGGTCATTTGTTTTTCGATGTTTATCTAAATTTGTTTATTATTGAAAAATCAAAGATAGTACTAGTAAGGTAACGTCAAAAGTACAAAACATGAAAACATATTTGTTTTGACTGACTAATGGTAAATAATATTAAGAAAACGACTATCAGGTGAAAAGGAAAAATGAGTCTTGATGTGTACCTATAACACTGATTTATAAAGAAATTAAATAAAAAAAGATGTACAGTGTATATACCTTTATGAAATAGAAAATAATCTATCCCTGACAATATTTTTAGATTTATGATTGAAGTCGTTTTCTCTTTATATGTATGAGAAACAAGAAACAACTAGAGCAAAAAAAGAAAAGACAGCAAATGTTTCACTTAGCAAAAATATCTAATAATTTTTAAAATTAATATGTAAATAAGTAATAGGATTAGTCTATATTCGACTGTTTCAGTTACTACTCGACTAGTACATTAAGTACTGAGTTAAGGGTGATTGTATTTATCCCGATCTGATATATTACACGATAACAACGTCTTGATTTTCAATCTCACAGAAAAATCTTTACTTTTCTGGTTCGTTTGAAATGATTGAATAAATGTCAGATGTAAATATACGACTCATGGTTACTATGACATTAGTAAAAATTGATTAAAATAGTAATCATGCAAAACGCGTAACTCTGCTACCGAAATCTCTGTGCGTTACCGTTTTTTCTCTTTTCGTCTATCCTATAATAATCGGAAAGAATATTGTAGAATCCTGGAAAGCGTCTTGTTTTGTAGAGTGAAGTGCGTTCTTCAAAATCCACTACTAGCTCAATTCAAAATAATTGACGCTTTTTATACTACACTTAAAATACGAAGAGCCCCAAAAACATTGTCGTTTGTTTTTAGGGCTTTTAGTATTTCGATTGTGACCGAAAAGTCGTCAATTATTTCGAATTGAGCTAGTAGTGGATTTTGAAGAACGCACTTCACTCTACAAAACAAGACGCTTTCCAGGATTCTAAAATATTCTTTCCGATTATTATAGGATAGACGAAAAGAGAAAAAACGGTAACGCACAGAGATTTCGGTAGCAGAGTTACGCGTTTGGGATGTAATTCAAAACAGGAGTCACAGGACGGTACGGGAAAAAAATTTTCATCCTTTGAGATGAACTGTTAGTTTATTGCATGATTCTATCTGATGGTGTCTTGCCGTTAGAATGTATCGCTACTATATCGTTGTTCGCTCAGATTCCACTCAGAAATAACTAAATATTGTCGATAAAAAAAATGAATGGGGTCGGATGTTTCTTGAACGTTTGACAAGAAAGTGGTAGATGCTTGCTCACAAATAGTTTGATGTTTCTCATGGATAGATAGTCCAAAGTGTCCTCTTCAAAATGGAAGTCAAGCGAGACTCTCGTCTTCAATTATTTAAGCCTGGCATCGGATTTCCTGGGAGCTCCATGACTGGTCTTTTTCACATGTTAGGGTCTCAGAAATGACTTTAGACAGGACTTATCGACCACGCTGAATCTCACGGCAACGTTTGTTTTTAGGAAGAGTTCAAAGATCTACTGAAAACTGAGATTTCAGGGTTGTTTTCACCTAATATTAAAAAATTTACAGTTCACTCAAAGAACAACAGGAGGAGCTCAAAACTTCAGGATATGGCTAAATTTGTCTGGTAAATCTGATTATATCATCAAAAAAGTCGAAAAACATATTTTTGCTCAAACGTTTTCCAGAAATCTCTTCGTAAAACTATCGAGTTTTATAAAGCTGTTTTTCTAGGTTTCTTATAACTACGATGTAGAACAGCACAAATACTCTACATTTTGAAGTTCTGAGCTCCTCCTGTTGTTCTTTGAGTGAACTGTAAATTTTTTA
>CAJNOQ010001579.1:0-30203 GCA_905250885.1 Didymodactylos carnosus | reverse complement strand
GAATATCGTGGGTTATCGTCTGAGCAAGCAAGTTTCGAGAGAGGCAAAAGAACTCTCTGCAAGTCGCGTAAGGAAAAACGTGCTTTTTCAAACGATAATCAACGATATTCACAGCCATATTTCTCAAAAACTAAAAAGGGTCCTTTTCTAAAAAATAGATCAGCATCGTGTACAACTCGTGTACTTGAAACTAGTATAAAAAAGAGGAATGGATCTTCTTTAATTAGTGTAATTTTAGTTGGCAAAGTTGGCAGACTATGAAGTGGGTTTACACTGAGCACTCTTTGTTGCATACATAAAAGATGAACATTTAATGAAAATAAAGAATTCGTTCTTAATATACGGAATCCGCGGAATAGCGGAACAGAGGAATAGACGAATAGCGACCGACCGGAATACATTTTGACATGCTCGCTTAGTCAGAATCTTCTTTTCGCCTCATTATTACTCTCTCTCTCTTACTCGGAAAATATTATGTACCAGTCATGTATCGATCGCATCAGGAGTGAGAAATATAGCAAAAAGACGATTTAGAAAACTCACCTTGACCGTGCACATTTTCTTAGTTCATATATTCTCATGTCTCGACGAGCACCTGACTGACTGAACTCTGTCACAAACTATTAACTTATTTTCAGACACACTTTTTACTTCGTCTATGGTCGCTGTATTATGTTTTCGAAGAGAATTCCAGATAAAATATATTACAACTTACTCTCGAATCAGAAAAACCATCTCGAACAATACTGTAAATTATCTGAAATTCTGAACGAAAAGCGTTAGATGACAGGCATCAACCATTCTGTAAGTGTAGAAAATCGCGGATAGAATCGGTTCTGAAAATGATGAACTGGAGAGAAACCGTAGCTTTCGTCAGTTGTTTCGATGAAAAACCTGCGATCACCACTTTTTGGCCATGGAAAAAAAAACGTACTCAAAAAACCGTTACCACTGTTTCTTCTGTGTATAAAATGTTGAAAAAAACGTGAATCGTTTCAACCACGGTTCTCAACTGGTTCAGTGGTTGTTTTGCGGTAAATTGACGGTGATCACCGTTTTTTTGCTGGTGAATGAACCACCTTGATTTGTTTCTTGTCGGTTTTGTATGAATTTTTTCGTGTCTAACCATGCAGAGGTATATCAAAGAGCTAAGTCGTATAACGTTTGATTGTATAATTCAAGAGAAGAACGAAGAAAATAGCACAAAATGATTATGTGGTTGAGTTATAGTAGATTATTATATCATAGATTATTACTAAAACAATTATTTCTGTTACATAGGGCTTCATATGGATGCCCACCTTATATTTTCTCAACAACCGAATTAATTATTAATTTTTTTTTCCACAACAACGAGATTGTACATAGTCTATGGTCTGAAAAACGAGATGAAACGCTTACATAGATCTCCAATTTAATCTCCATGCTGTGTTAATCGCTAGCATTAAGCATTAAATCTAACTTTTTTCCTTGTTTTAACTTCGAATATCTCACGAGTGCTTGTGTGAAGTAGTAATCACCATAACTTTCGGCTACATCATAAGCAGGTGACTGTGGATTATGATACGGTCCTGATGTCCCATTGACAAGAATAGCTGGCAGCTGATATATCTTGTTACCGCTGGCCAAGTACACAGCACTGCCTAGATTGTTCAAAATTATCTCAGATGCATTCAGGTACACTAATGACAATTCTGAAGGAACATATTGAGCTAATTCTAAAAGTGCACTAGCGATAATACTGGCTGCACTAGTATCACGAGGCTGATAGGTGGCATTGAAGGGTGAATCAAAATCCCAGTAGGGTACTGAATCTTGTACTTCACCTTGTAGACGGGATAGAAAGTAATTTGCAGCACCAATGGCTGTATCTAAGAATGGCTGATGTCTGGTGTACCGATAGGATATGGTGAAGCCGTGAATGGCCCATGCTTGTCCCCGAGACCACGTTGAATTGTTAGAATAACCTTGAGCTGTATATTTTTGAACAACGTTACCATCCGTCTCATTATATTCAACGACATGATATGTGCTGTTATCTTCTCTGAAATGTTCGTACATTGTTCGGTTTGCGTGATTAAAGGCTATATTGTAGAATGTTTGATTATTCGTTAATACATTAGCTTCATATAACAATTCTAAATTCATCATATTGTCTATAATGACCAGAAAACCATGTGCACTATTCCATGATCGTGTACAATGAACAATGGGAGAATAACGAGTAGATAGTGACTGAGCTGCTTTTATGATCACTTCAGCAAAGGATTTTGCTTTCAGTAGACGATAGGCATTTCCACAACCAGACATTATCACAAATCCAACGTCGTGTGTTTGCGTATTATTGGCAAATAGACGAGTGGGTGTGGTAACAGCTAATGCATAGTCCATGTTCAGAAATGTTGAATTATATTCGTACAAATTCCACATAACACCGGGAAAAAATCCACTTGTCCATCCGGTTGTGGCGGTTGATGATTGCCATTCAGCATTTTGTGGATAACCGAATGTTGGATAATATTGAAATGTGTTATTTTTCCATTGATTATAAACGATATGATACTGCGATCCGGCATATGTCATCAAATCATTGATAGGTAAAGACGGGGAAACTGAACCTACTGCAGATAGCAAAAATGTACAAATTAGGATTCCGCGCATCATCATTTGATTAAATACAGTGACGAAAAAGAAACACGCGTATTTTATAATGCCTGATTTCTTTGTGGACCAGATCTTTCTATTTTTGCTACCACGTTTGTCTTTCGGAAATTTTTCCTTGAACTTTTTGATTTTTCGTTAGATAAATAGAAATACAGTAGTTTGAACAGGAGAAAAGATAAGCATTTGTTTTTAGAGCTATGGTGCATTATACATAGATGTTTGAATCGCCAAGATGTGCTTAGATAGATAGAATGGATATCATCTCTTTAAATTCGAAGTGAATCAGAAAGAAAACAAACATACAACGTGTTTCTTTCATTCTATTTATTTTACCTTTTTCTTTCTCCGTTCTGTAATAGTTGATGCATAGGCACACATTTGCCAAAAAATGAAAGAAAAGAAAAGACATCGTATTTTATGGATCCCTAATATTAGGTGAATACAGTCAATAATAACTTCGTGTTATCAAATAGGCACATTTTATTTTTGGAGTCAAATATTACTCAGAAAATAACTCACAGGTAGATAACAAAAAGATGTACACGAGTTTTTTGTAATAGCTTTTGATGGAACATACATGATCACTTGTAGTTTTGGACATTGGAACATGTAGACTTCGGATGTCTTTCGGGAAAACCAAATTTAACGTCTTTGAAGAAGATGAGTTACTCAAAACACCTCTGGAAAACTAGTTCTTTATTCATAAACATATACAGCCCTGTGGAAAATTATAGAAATACATACGCTATATCGATGTTGACATGTTAAAATCAATTCTGTTGCACTGTATTTCTTGTTATAAAATTTGTTTCAAAAGAAAGTACGTATTGTATTGTTTAAATGATGACACATTTTTCATCAAAGAAAAATGAACGATTGTGGACATCACTACATGTGCTTCATCAAAACAATAGGGTAAAATATCACACATCAACCTTCATCAATGGTGAGAATGAGAACAAGCAATATGATCTCCTGCACATGAGGACATTTTTAGCTCAAAATTGGCGATATAGTGCGATGATATGTCTCATGTCTTAAAATATCTCGTTAATGAGGGATTTTATCGCAATAAAAAGTCAACGGAATTTATCGACGTCTATCGATAAACGTCATAGGCGAGATTATCGCGATACACAAGTATTTCTGTATTCTTTTTTTGTTTAAAAGAGGAAAAGAAACTACATCGACTGACCGACGTCGAGTTTTGAATTAGGTCTTGATTTTTATGTCAAACTGAGGATTTTTAGAAAATCTGGAAGGCTTTTTCGGGTTTTGGAGGTTGTTGGTTGCCTGGAAAACCAATAAAGGCTTAATTGAAGAGTCGGCGCCGGTCAGTCGATGTAGTTAGGTGTCTAGTTTAAAATAAAACGAACTCTCTAGCTTGAAGTATATTAACAAATCTTGGGACGCCGTTCAGGATCCGTTTTGGACCTTGATCTCTAGAAAAATCCTAAACCATTAGACTTGGAGACAAAAAAATGTCTTCAATCCCGTAACTCATTGTGTCGAACATTTATGGAAAGTTTCATCAAGATCGGATGTACTATGTCGGAGATAATTTCTGGCGGGAGGGGAGCCCTTAAAATAGCAGGCCAAATACGAGAAATCTTGTTCCCGCTCAACTTTATTAATACGGTCTCATTAAGTCGAATAAACATACTTTTATGAGCGTACTCATTACTATACTGTAAGAAATAAATTAATTGCTTCCTTACAGCTAAAATTAAATTCTCCGATTGAGGTACGATGCGTATTATGATAGTCAAAAAAGTCAATCGAAAAGAAAAAAGCGAGCAATGGCTACACTTCAAACGCGGAGCAAGAAGAACATTTACTTGACGATATGAACACTGATGACCGACTCGTGATGCCGTTATTCGCTCAAATTTTAGTGGAAACTCGCTCCGCTTAGAATCACAGAATATACACCAATATACCAGGAATGTTGGGCTATATAAATCAGTCTAGCCGTCAGCTTATAGAGTGTTATTTAGAGATACGTCCGTTTTGATTTTTGTAATATCTAAACTGCAAAAGTCTATAGAAAAACTCTATGATTTTTATCGATTTCTAAGCTGGTCGCTACGGTTGTTGTTGAACTGCGATTTTTGATTGAGAAGGGTTCTGTCACATTTTTAAAACAGAATGCTGCCGCAAATAACCAAATGTAGTTCTGTACTCTCATGGGCATCAAAAAGAGTATGGACGACTGTCTCGCTAACAATAAACAGAGGAAAGGAGCCAAAGACGAGGAAGATATGCGATTTGCATGATGTATTCAAAGAAATAGAGTCTTAAGTTGTGCAGATCGTTTAGTGAACCGTCCCAGAGGTGCAACCGATACCGGTATGAATTATAAGGCCGACCGGTATACCGGCATGAATTATAACGGTGACCGGTATTAGTATGAAGTATCATCAATCGGTCGACATTACTGGTATTTTGGGATATGATACGATTTGGCGAAAAATATCGTGTAAATTCAGTTCATCTATGACCGATTTCTATAAACAAGGAAAAAGTGTTTGTATTTAGGCAAAAAACGATCAAGACAAGCCGGTACCGGTACAAAGTTTGTATACCGGTACCGGTATCACATTTTTGATACCGGTTACACCCCTGAACCATCCTCATGTATTTTTACATTATAACATCTGTGGCGGCGTCGTTTTCACTATCACTGCGTTTCAGCTGTCTATGTCGTTGCGAAAGCGAATGGAAGAGTCTTCATCTACTTTTCTCTTGTGGCAAGGAAATTTACTACTCTTCAATCAAACTGTAAGAGAAGATGCTATCTCAGAGTTGGAACTAGTTAAAAGAAATCGAACTGTACTGGACTGGTTGGTTGGGACAAACTAGTGAAAACTGGCTGGTCTAAGTGGAATAATCAACCAAAAAAATTCGATGTTTTTCTATTAAAGTAAAGCATTTATTTTTATGACAGCATGGTCTAATGGGAAAAATGATTATTAATTTTCAAAAAAAAGAATATAGATTTATGAAATGGAATAATAAACTGTGCTTTGAAATTCAGAAATTACTTTTTCCCGTACTATTCTTTATCTTTTCGTTTTTATTCGACTAACAATTATCAAATAGTAAAGGATTTTTTAGAAAAAAACTGGCTCAGACAGGTCGATTCGAAAGTTCAATCAGATCGATTAATCCTTCGGTCATTTCATTCGGTGAATTTCAGCTGGGGTTTTTGGGAAAAAAGCTACGTGTTGTTTAAAACAGATCGTCTTGATAAAGAAACCGAGTAAGTCGAGATAAACGTCACTAATAATGCTGGAAAAAGAACATTATATACAAAAGAAAAGAACTACATCTTCTCGATTTTCGCTTTATAGTGTATTGCGAAAGACGCCCGAAAAATTCAGTCAGTAGATGTCAAGAGATTAAACAAACATTTTTATATATGGTGCTACATTCAATCTACTTTACTTTACAATCTCTAAAATAACTTTTTATTCACAATATTGTAGAAAAATGCAAAAGAATCCATTTCGGATTGAAACCTGTATTGTGAGACTTTTCCACCTCTTCCACTTGGTCAGCGAGTTCTGAAAAAAAGAAAAAACACTGAACAGTATGTTATTTAAATGCACCCCTATTTAGATCGACCGATAATTAGAAATAGTTAGCATACCTATAATGATTCGACGAACGAAAGGAAGGAGAAAAATCATTCCTCTTCTTTCCAGACTATGCAGCAAGCTGTTATAGGACTATCACCATCGGTAATTAATTTATTATCTTCACGTATGCAGAAACCAGTAAATAAACCACTAATAATCCAACTGCAAATAATTGCATAATAACCATCATAGTTTTTTAGAGCGAATAATTCTTGATAAATACAATTTCGATCCGAAAATTTTCCTGTAGTTTCATCCATAACAGAATTACCGTTTGCATCGTATAATGTCACATTCTGACCACATCGACCGACGATCGGTTTTTTTACGTAAGGCGCTTGTCTTAGTTCGTTTGTGAGAGTCCACTCACTGTGTAACAGATTTGGATGATTTGGAAACATAGACCATAAAACGGGTAAAAGTGCTTTATTGCTGGTAATAACTTTCCATAGGGGCTCGACGACCTTTATACGATCATTCAATAAAATATCACTAAGACGTGGATGTTCTCCATTTACGGGACTCCACCGATTTCCATTATTTAGAGATCGTTCTTTTTGCACTTCAACGTAGTCTCTGAAAATGGTCTCCCACATCCACAACTTCCACACGATTTTCACTAACTCACCATCGCTGTCCACAATAGTAGAATCTTTCCAATAGAAATCGTCAGTCATTGTACATAGCTTTGAATTGATACCAGCCTCATTCATAACATTTTGCATATAGAGAGCAGTCAGACGCTCTTCTTTGTCGTTATCAATCATTATATGAATACGCGTTTTTATGTTCAAGCGTTTCCAATTTTTCACTAGGGTACGATGTAATTGAAAGCCAGACATGAAGCTAGAAGTCAACTTCACACCTTGAGCCCATTTTTGCTGTATAATAGCACATTCGAAAAGTGCCGATGCACTATCAGCATTATACTCAAAGACTTTCAGTTCTTTTCCATCAAATGCAAGATCAAATCGACCTGTCATGGTAGAATCTCGATCGTTTTTCCAAGATTGGCGAACACGATTCCAGAATATCTCTGGTATACCGAAACGTTTCAAAAGTTCGTCGTTATGAATAACATGGTCCGTGGCTTCCAGAAATATTCGATGTAGTTGATTCGATGTACTGCCAATTTTTAGAAGTAAATCTTGATTGACTTTATAGTAAGGTACATTGTTTGGACAAGTATTGGCTCGTGCGATGTCCTCACCGAACAATTCTGTAAAAAACTTTTCAGCCGGATCATCGATGTTCAACCAGGAGCGCATCAAATCAACCGATTTAGTCGAAATATAACAACGTTCCATTTTGCCTACTGGTTCTGGCTGCTGGTACTGCTGAAGAACAGCGTCCATTTTCGATTCGTCTAACGGTTGCAATTGATGGCTGTCTTCAATTTCTATCCATCCGCATATTTCGTCTTCATCTTCGATGTAGTAACCGCCATTCTTGAATACCAATGGAATTTCACGAGCATAGTTATCTGACCAGTAGTGAAACATATGATTTTGCTCAGCAACACGAACAAAACCTGGGACAACTTCACATATAACAGAGATATGTCCAAAGGGCTGTTCTGTACTACGAGGATAAATAAGTAACGTATCAATTTGAGGCTTTTGCGGAGAGCCATTTGGATGGGCTGTTAACGGGAAATGTTGACCGTCGATAACGCGTTCAACAGTAGTCAACTCATTCCATATGTCAGCCGCACAGTCAATGTTTTTAAATACGCAACTCTTACGCATCAAAATCCATCTACGAGCAAATTCAACACATTGCCATTTAAACCCCATAAATATGCCGTGAAAATAGTGTCGTTCAACAGAAAAGAAGTCGTCATCCCCATTTGAATAGGCCGGTACATTTGTCGAAGCGATTCCTTGAATTTCATTGAAAGAAGCAAGTTTGTTTCCACCGTGTTTCATTGTTGTCCTATAAAATAAAAAATAATCCAGTGAAAAATCAGCGAAGGTATTTACACATACCATAGAAATTGACAGAGTCATACTTCACATATATATCAAAATACAATATTTTGTAGCGCACAAGTTACTGATAATTCGAAACGTTTCTAGAAGCGCATAAAAGTGACATCCACGGCGTGCTCTATAGATGAGACGAGTTCACAATTGTTGGGCCCATCGTTGCCCCGATCTATACAACTATTTTTATGAATTCTGTGAGCTACATGATAGTCTTAGCATTTGGAATAATGCATTGTTTGATGAAATTTCGATAATTCTAATACATATCATCCGTTTGTACATCAAACATGCACGATATTAAACTATTGGATAGATGTGCAAGGTATATCATGCAACACTGAATTAGTTTCTTATTCATGTCTCTGCAATGTAGATGGTAAATACTAACAATCATTTCAATATAAACTTTGACAATAAGAAAATTTTAACTACTTTAACATTAATCCTAAGTTGTGAAATATTCGCATCTAATTGAAAGTAACCTATAGATGCGTGCTTAATACATAAAGTACTTCTAGTATGTTGAATGAAGGTCAACTAGGCTAGAGTTTGCTGCGTACTTGTAAAAGAAAAATGTTGGATAACAGACTGATATACTCGCGAATGTTGCGTAGCGCAGAGACCGAGCGAATCGTAGATGAGCGTTACCTAGCTCTTATAACTCTATAAATAGTATCAAAACAGCACTTTTATATACACGTTGCAGTACAAATTAAAATTTAATGGAATTTCAAATTCCACGAGTAGCGATTAAAATTTTAATCTCTACTGGTGGCAAATAAAATGAGATTGCTACACATAGGCTACAACATGTATTCTCTATAAACTAGGCTTTGCAGTACAAGATCGAGCTTACAGGCTTCCAGAACACAAAACAATATCCTAGTGATATGATCTGACACATTCGTATATCTAGCCTTTGTACTTTATGTTGTTTTTCACTCACTCACGCAGCTTGCAATGCCCTCGGATGTTCTTATTCAGTTCTGGAAGCTTGCAAGCTCGATCTTGCACTGCAACGCCTAGTTTATGGAGAATAAATACATTCTTTAACCTATGTGCAGACATTTTCATTTTATTTTTTCGCCAGTAGAGATTACAATTTTAATCTCTACTTGTGAAATTTTAAATTCTACTGAATTTTAATTCGTACTGTAACATATACATTCAACTACAGAATGTAAATGTTCTGTTTATACAAGTGATGAGTCTCATTTCTGAAAAGAGAAAAGAGAAATAGACATTCCATTTGTGGAAAGGAAGAAAAGAATAGGAGTATTACCATTGTGTAATTCGTAGACAGAAAAGAACAATTGACACTGTATAACCCTTCCCTATATGACTAATCATACCACATTAATGTCTGTAATGCTAACTTTTGCAAAAAAAATCTGTATATTATAAAAATAAGATAACGCTTATACAAAATCACAAAAATAACGGATGATCCACAAACTCTCAATGAAAAATCCACTTATTCAAGAAAACCAACTAGAGGAATGCTCTGTAAATGTACATCATCGACTTCTGATTTTTCAGATATGAACTTGACCGTATTTGTTGTAAACTCTATAAAAAATCAGTTTACTCCACTAGTCTCACTTTTAAGCAAAGTTAAATTGATTATATGTCAACATGAAAAGCTGAGTCAATATTTATAACTCTATGTAACTATTTACTCTATGAAAAACTCATAACATCTATTACGGATAAGTTGAGTGGAGTGTCGATAATACGTACCCTGTAGACAAAATAATTAAATAGTAAATGAATATCTCTAACTGTTCACCAAAAATATCGGCTATTGTTATTCTAAACTTCTTTTTATCGAATAGTATTTTTATTGTTAGCAATTTAAAAACATCACACAACTTAGATATACTGATGTTTTCACAAAATAGAAACAGAAAAGAAATAAGTGACGATGGTAGTGAATTTTATCGTTAAAGAACTAGTCTGGTTATTCTCTACATATATGAGACTGCATGTTCTTTTCTTCTTTCTCGTTCTATTTTTTTTATACAAGTTTACGCTATCGACAAAAACGAAATGCACATACAAGCGTATTCTTATACAAAAAAAAACCTCTGTTCTAATATTCCATTATACTGATAAGACAACTATAAAATAAATCAAATGAGATTTTTAGTTTTCATACGAACACTATGTCAGTATGGTATTTTGAAATACCGTTAAAAATCTGGTACTTATCTTAAAAGAAGATAGTATTCTTTCTCTCAGAAAATATAGAATAAACAAAAATATCATTCGTATTCTGAATACAATTGTAAAAAAACATTAATTCTGAACTATTTCTTCTTATTGTTAAAGTTCTTTCCTCAAAGGCTCTGAGGAAATATCCTTCGTGTTTTCCCCGTTAATTTTGGTGATATGGGACCTCGAGCAAATTGAATGCTATGTTATGAAGAAATGTGGTAGAGAGCTCGGAGACGTCTCAGTTTATTCAGAAATGTTTGCTCTATTCAATATAACTGTTTTCAAAAAACATATAGGGCGAATTCAGAAACTTGTTTTTTTTTGAAATTTTGATTTTCCAAAGATCCTGCCTGGTTTCAGAAACTTTAATGGAATTTTTGTATGCAGCACATAAGATTGAAAATTCTTTCAATTGGTCAAATCTTTTTTCAGATTTATTCCAGCTATTATGGTTGAGGAAAAAATTAAAAATAATTTTATCCACTTTAAGAGTAAGTAGTGTAATATGAGTATTGAGACGTATGACTGATATTTCGTAAAAAGGTGTCTGCGCTCCTGACGGTAGAACTTGCAATGCATGAAATAATGTTAACATGTTTTCTTTTTGCCATTCACACAAATTATCGCTGGCCAAAAATAATTCTGCATTCTCAATTGAAAACATTACGCCATAAACGGTAAAAGAAAAGGCCTGGGATCCCAGGAACATTTTTGAATAGAAAATGGCTGGTTTTCAAATATCAGGATGATTTTTCTCATGAAGGCAACTTAAATACCCTCATTAAATTTCATATTCGCTTATGTTATGAAAATGAGATGATATAGCTTTCCAAAGTTTAACAGTATACGGAAGAATGATCTATCAGCGGTGATTGACTAAAAGAAAGAACTCGTCGCTATTTTCCTTGAATTAGAGTGTAAGTTATAGTAGCTATTTTCACTGACTTGTACGTTATTTCGTAAAAATGCTGCTGTTTCCTCGCAATCATATTTCTGAAAAGACTCCGTTTGTTTATAAAAGCATATATTTTTGATATCAACGTCCATCTAAGATTTGATAATCGCGGAGCTTGAGATGCATCGCATTGTTAAATGAACAAGTAATGTATTAAATTGAGACCTGAGGTTGAAAAAATGAACTTAGCTTATAGTACAGGCCAATGAATTACATTTATCAATAATATAGTCTATATGAAATTTCCAGTTTAGTGACAAATATTCCACCTGTATGCTTATGTTCCTTAACTACTTTGAGCTTATGCGTATAAATAAACAAGTCACTGATTTTAGTCTCGAAGGAAACGGCGACATATCAGTGATAATTGTCATTGAATGGACCAGTCACACACAATCTTTAAATTGTGGTTCATCATATTTACTGTTTTGATTAAACATTTTGAGCTGAAGTATACTTCAGCTCCCTATTGTATACAATAACGAGTGGTCCACATTAAATTTTCGATTTTGAATAGGCTGTTTTCTCAAACTAAACTAGGCCGGAAAGTTTGGTTCTCATACTAAAAGATAGAGAATTTTGTGTAGATTTTACTGATATGTTCTTTTTTTAAATAAGCATGTATCGTTCATTTGTAGCATTAAAAGTATCGGATGCCACACAAATATCATTTGCTCAGCACTTGACTGGAATAAAATGTCATTTTTATTTGCTAAATAATTTTCTATACGCTATTCTAACACACTATGAAAAAGTATAGAAACGTATTTGTTTTGTAGACACAACCAAATTTTTTAATTGAGTTTTACTATGTTGAAAATCACCTACAAAATATGCCTAATTATCGATTTTGGGTGCACTTTCATGTCTATGAAAGCATTTCAACTTGTCATTCGGTTAGAAAAGAGATCAGCCCTTATAAAGAAGAGCATTTTTGTAGAGCTTTAAATTTTCCATCTGTTTACATAAAAAGGATAATTTTTGTAAGACCAGGCTGTGAAAAAATTACTAAAGAAAGGTAGGATGCCGTGGCCCGCGAACGTCTTTTTGATGTTTTGTAGTTTTCGAAGGAGAAGTAACTAAGTTTGTCAAACTCAACACACTGTGAGATGTACCAAAAGATTCCACATCTCTTACCACAAGAAAGGAATTTTGAACTCAATCCAGCTGGGCAAAATTGACTTTTACACGTTTCCGGTTTTGCAGTTGTGAGCAAATGATATTTTTGTGGCATCCAATACTTTTAATGCTACAAATGAACGGTACATGCTTATTTAAAAAAGAACATATCAATAAAATCTACACAAAATTCTCTATCTTTTGGTATCAGAACCAAACTTTCTGATCGAGTCTCGTTTGAGAAAACAGCCTATCAAAAATTGGTAATTTAATCTGGACCACCCGTTAGGGTATCATCCATGTATGTAGTTGTATCTGGTTTGAGACCAAGTCTAATATCATCGATATATGTTATGAATAAGAAAGCCTGTTATGGTATACCTCTGTTGATAAATATTGCATCTGACAGTTGGCTGCCTAAAACCGTTACTAGTTTGTGGTTATTCCAATAATTTTTAATCCACGATAACACTTTCCTCCAGATCTCACTTTTTTACAAACTACTTTGTGGTTAATAAAACCCGAAGGCAAAGCAGTAGGAAGAAGATAAGATAGGATGAAGTAAAGAACTGCTGTAAACATTTTTATTTCACTTTATTTTATAAATTCCTACAGAATAACTTGTGAAGTGAAATAAAAATGTTTACAGCAGTTCTTTACTTCATCCTATCTTACTTTGGGGTTATAAAACTCAGTATTGCAATCTTGGAGAAGTACTTTTAAAAGTTCATGACAAGTAAATAGTTTTGAAAATATTTGCCAATTTTTTCAGACGCTTACTAAGTACTTAACAAACAATCAAGTACGTTCATCAGGATGCTGGATGCTTTCACAAGCTCTTGGAAGAAGTGATGACTCATCGTACCACAAAAATTTTGCTGCAACCTATGGTGTGTATATACACCATCATTCTGACGAATAAACTTTAAAATTTTCTTTTTCTTCAATTTTACACTTCATCTGAGTGTATGTTTTAGGAATGTCACTAAACACGATCATAAGGTACTCGGATCCGACCTACGCTAGAAAATATCAATAAAAGAAAAACAGGTAAAGATAGAGGGAAATGATACCAAAAAAATCAATCATCTCAGACGCGAACAGCGTCATAAAAAAACGGCAAAAAAAACGATTCTACACAGTTCAATCGTCAGTAAAATGACCGGTGAAACCGACGATTTGCGACAAAATAACTGCTTTTTCGATTACAAACTACGTGTAAATCGGTTGATCCCTCAATCGCTTTTTTTGAAAAAACCTGGTTCTGACCACTGTCACGAACGACTTTTTTCTCTATAAAACTGGCGATAACCACGTTTTTTCAATGAAAATAGACATTAATAACAACGAAGACGCCTCATAGTACCAAAGTCAACCTGCTGGTATCTGCGCTTCCTCCTGAGACAAACTACCCTTATCGACTCGAGTCAACGTTCATATTTTGACGAATGGTTGAGAAAAAAGATTGAACTTCTTTCTTATAACAAAGCTTTATACATTCTGAAAATGTACAGTCAAAATACTGTTTCGTCGTTTAGTTATTGAATATTTATAGAAAAGTTGAAAAACAGCAAAGATCATTTTGTTCCAGTATGTACTTCATATTTAATAAATCGTTTCTAGTCTCTGCTTATGATGAAATCTTTCCAGAAATATAAACAGTTGTAAGGTGCCGGCAACGCGAATTTCAGTAAACATTTTTTTCGGCTTTTTTTTTTTACATCATTTGATAGAGCTTGAGCTGCTGATCACGAAAAACTACTTTTAGCCTTAGCAAATGCTTCTCTCTGGTCGAAAAATACGAAATACTGTATAAGTTTATCCAGATGTCTTTCAAATTAATGTATATTAGTCAAGTCTTTCCAGTATTTCGTATTTTTCGACCAGAGAGAAGCATTTGCTAAGGCTAAAAGTAGTTTTTCGTGATCAGCAGCTCAAGCTCTATCAAATGATGTAAAAAAAAGCCGAAAAAAATTTTATTGAAAGTTTGAATTTTCTGCACCTTACTTAGTAGCTCTTTCTATCTCAAAAAGAATCCGACGAAAAATTGAATTCGAAAGCTATAATAAGACCATTTCAAAAATGGGTAAGTTTTTTTGTACTACCCTGTGGATCGGACCGACCATAACTACAATTATAACCATGAGTCTGCCGATAACCGTTGTCGGTTTTTTTCCATGCTTGGGATATCACCATAGATGTTCAGTTGAATTTCTTATAAGATCTTATACATTCCTGCGTAGTCTGTGAATTTCTGTAAATTCAATAGCAGTTCTAACCACAAGAATTCATAAGATCTTAAGAAATTTTGTAATATCATCTTGTATGATTTAAAAAAATTATATTTCAAGATTTTTCGTATGGTAGATACCGCCAGTATAAATAGGAATCTTTTCTAATCTTGTATCCGATGAAAAATAGACATCGTTTATACTCAGAGAAAAGATACTAATGCCACCAGAACATATCATTTATCGTAATTTAATTCCGTCTGACAATTTAGTAATATCCAATGAACTTGGAAAAAAAAGCTTTACTAATATAGAATACTCTCCATAGCATTATGAAATTTATGTATTGAGTTTGGATGAATGCCAATTGTCAATATTTCACTGCCTTCATGGCTAATTTACATCAACAACAATATTATCCTCTGTTGACGTTTCTAGGTCTGATTTTTAATCAGTTTTCAGTATAACATATAAAAATAGATGTGTGGGAGATAAATTTGTTTCTTATCTTATTATTATTCTTTATCATGGTTCTACACAATTATACAAAATATAGTTTTTCTAAGAATGTGTGGACAGAACTAATAAATACACAGTTCAGCGTACAAGAAAAGTAAGTGTAATATTAATGTTAATATTAATAATATTAGTTACAAATGAATTCATACATAAGGTATATATTATACGAATAATATTCTTCTAAATCTCTGTTTTTTAGAATTTATTACTCTTACTATTCAAAATAAAGACTAGGCAATGTAAGTAATTAGTTTTATTGATTTGTTTATCATATAAAGTTTACTCTTACTAGAATATTTATTTTTTTTTTAGAATGCCATTCGCAGCACAGGAAACTACACAATGTCCTAGATGCAACAGACCAGTTTTTCATGCTGAAGAAATTCCAGCAGCAGGCAAAAAATGGCACAAATCTTGTTTTAAGTGTGGTAGGTACTGCGGCTTGTCCACGTAAAACGACACTTCGCTGATCAAGTTTGATTATTTTTTTCATCGGGAAATCGATAGGAGTCCATCACCAGACGCAGACCTAGAGATTTTCGTAAAAAATAATTTTAAAAATATACTGTCGAATAGAGAATTCAATTCTCTACAAAATGGCTTGTTTTGTTTTGAGAGATATTTCTCAGTTGAGCACAAGGGCTGCTGGTAAGTTTAAACTTCCGACTCGATTTAAAAGCCTGTGGCGCCTTTTGGAACTTTATTTGCAAGTGAAGTATCGTCAGGAAGGCTAGAAGTACTCAAGCTATAAGTATAAAGTTGTTTGAAGAACATTTAGTGCCCTAAAATGGTGTCACAAAAAAAATGTGTAACAGCGTTACGTTGGTTTTTTGCTTTTTCTACGCGAGTAAAAATAGTTAGAAGAAAATTCTTTTTACCGCTGAAAAGCTCGTTCGCTGCTCTACAAAATTTGCTGTAGGTCATTTGGAGAATGATTTTCGCAGGATATAGAATTTTAGCAAGAGCACTTCAAATTTAGGGTTTTTTATGTTACAGCGTTACGCGATGAAAAAACCTTTCTCGAAGCTCCAGACTTCCACCAAAAAACTTCGTTTTATTAGCATACATAGAGTATGATGAGCTGCGTCGAATGGCGTTTGAACGAACTTTCTACTATCTGTTTCAAAATACAAGGTATCCTGCCGTTTTTTGAATAACTCGTAATAGAAAAGAGATAGAGACATGCGGTTTCCACCACTGTGTAGCTGACACTTGCAGAAATTAATGAAATTAGAAAAAGGGGTTTTCCGAGCAGTCCACCAGTTGCAGGTGGTGTACCACATCAATCTTTCAAAGAGCATCTCCATACGGAACGAAAAAAAACGTGTTTTTTAATGCAGACTGGAGGATTCGAACAACCATACATTAGTCTACAAATACCCCCATGAGCGAGAGTTTCATCTCTAACGGTCCAGACAGAGTGCGGACTTTCCTGAGACTGCCAAGGTACCTCTGGAATCTGATTTAGAATGATTCCGATCTTTTTTAAAACATTGTCACGAGATTCAGCATGGTCGAAAACCTGTAATTCAAGTCTTTTGTGGGCTTGTTAAAAAAACTGAATCTTGGCAGTCTCTTGGCAGGAAAGTCCGCACCCTGTCTGGACCGTTAGAGATGAAACTCTCGTTCATGGGAGTATTTGTAGACTAATGTATGGTTGTTCGAATCCTCCAGTCTGCATTAAAAAAACACGTTTTTTTTCGTTCCGTATGGAGATGCTCTTTGAAAGATTGATTTGGTACACCACCTGCTACTGGTGGACTGCTCGGAATACCCCTTTTTCTAATTTCTGCAAGTGTCAGCTACACAGTGGTGAAAACCGCATGTCTCTATCTCTTTTCCATCACGAGTTATTCAAAAAACGGCAGGATACCTTGTATTTTGAAACAGATAGTAGCTCTCAAACTTTCGGAATTAATTGAGAAAAAGTGTGTCAAAAACGTAACAGCGTTACGTTTGGACAAGCCGATTGATACTTTGTACTATTAAAACGTGGAGAATCTTAATAACTTGTGTTATAATTTATTTCTATATTATTAACAGGTTTATGTAAAAAGATATTAGAAGTAATGACTGTGGCTGAACATGACGGAAATCTTTTTTGTAAACAATGTTACAGTCGAAAATATGGTATAAGAGGTGTTGGTTTCGGCATTGGTGCTGGAGCACTTATGATGGATTCAGGCGAACATTTCGGAAATAAAGAATCACTCTCGTACGTATATTATTTACACGAATCACTCTTAGAAATGTTTATATACTTGACAACGCCACGAATTAGCGAAGTTTTCTTTGCATTCTGACAATTCGTCTTTTCATACGAATTATTTTTCGAGCCTGTCGTGAGAATTGAAAAGACTATAGAATATTTTCTGCAATCCGTTTCATGCTCCTGGTTATCAAATAATGTCGTCATAATACTAGAAGTTCTGTAGAAGCTGTGTAAATAGCTTTGGCTTTTTAGCTATTAAAATTCATTATAGTCATAAGGCTGAGAAGTTCATTGTCTGAGTCTTCTAGCAAAATTTTTAGCACGATTAAATCGAATTTAAATGACCTAGTCCTTTTCCTTAACCTCTTTTAATTTTTTAGGTTAAAACTGTTCGACGCCTCACTCTAATGATCCCTAATTAAAACTAAGTAAGCGAGAAAATCTAGTTACACCACCTACCCACTCGCTGGCAGCTAGATTAAAAGATACATTTAGCTCGTTGAAACTGTGGTCCAGCTGAAGGAGCTACTGCTTATCGAACCTGGTGATTTGCCGAGCACTCAATTATCCGATCAATCAACTGTAACTAATTGTTCACAGTCTAGATACAGCTATATGAAAATTTTCCTGAAACCAGAGCCAAGCTACCTTTAATCTAGATACAAGCCCAGTTACATGATATTTTCCGTGCTGGAAATGAAACATTTACTCTATAATTTGTTCAATTTTAACCGTCAGTATTCGCTGAGTCTAACACTTAAAACAGCTCTTCTCATTGTTATAGCTCCATTGTAAATGTCTTTCTAACACTTCATTTGTTGAAGGATTCCTTTTCTTTTACTTCGCAGGAATAAACCAAATTATGCGCCGCCTCCAGGTGTTCAACAAACATCTAAATAAAGGAAACAATCACTGCAGCATGCAAAACACAACATACTTTTAATTATTTTTATGAATTTGGATAATCATATTTTTATGGTTCGTTCTGTCTTTAAAGTCAATTATGTTTACAATGTAGTAGAGAAAGCAGTTCTGTTGTTCGTCATTTGTACTTTCTTACGCTTTTATGCCTGATTCTTGAAGTTGTTCGCGCTATTTTTCTTTTCTTTAAATTACTGAGCATGTAGATATTGATGGATAGCAATTAGCAGCGTAGAATAGTTGAAAATTCCTGTGAATTATTTGTCGAAATAGAATAATATGTGTAAAATGTTAAAGTCTGTTTTTCTCAATAATCAAATTGATTTGTGTTTTTATTTCAAACATTTTATTAATAGAGATGATAACAAAAAGGTTTACAAATGCTAAGCAACAGCGTTTTGAGCACATGCATGTTAAAATACTTAACATATGCAAACAAGTTACGAGTAAAGTTGAATCAAAAATGGTAATAAAAACTAAGAATGGAAGGACTGTCTTATTCGTTTCCAGCCCTAGTGAACTTTCAGATGATCCGATCAGAAAATTAGGATACTGTACTGAGACCCAGTGACTATCCTTTTTACCGTTTTTTATGTCGACAGACGTTATGTGTTTTGCTGGAATTTTTGTCTTTTTACTTTCTTCTGTGGTCCCTTTTTGGATAAAACGTGCACCTCGTGAGCTAGAGAGCTATGAAAGCTAGAAAAGTTCTGGGAAGGTAGGATATTCTCCCCACATTGGAAATTGATCACGTTCTTTTCTCAAGCACAAGTTCAGATTCGACGCCATAAGCTACATGAGTGGGAAAATACTGTGTTTTGGACTGGAAGCTTTTTAAATTTCATTAGCATCGATTGTCCGGCACAATTTGCTCTTAAGAAGAAAAATAATTCTATGCAATTTTTGTTTCTCTGTTCTTCATATTTCCTTCTCTAGTCTGTTATTCTCTCTAATTATGTCTTTTAAAATAACTGAAATAGAAAATCACAGTGGAAGCGGTGAGTGCAGTGGAAATCTGCTGATTAAACTGATAACTTTTGATCGTTATCAGCAGAGACAGAGTCTGTCGATATCGCAACTTGTGAGCAGCACAATTGCTCTTTAGTTTTATTTCTTCTTTCTTTCGTTCTCTTTTTTTGGCAAAAGGTGCATCTCGTGATACAGAGAACTATGAAAGCTAGAAAAGTTCTAGAAAAGGTACGATATTCTCCCGAGTTTGGAAACAGATCGATGCACATTTTTCACTCAAATAAAGGTCGAGATTTGTTGTCATAAGGGCCACGAATGAAAGAAAAATGTATTTTGGACTTTGAAATGTTTCATATATTCAGTTGTCCGACGCCATTTGTTCTTCAGAGGAAAATTAATAATAATTCAGAGGAAATCTAAACTCCCACCTTAAATTTCGTTTTCAGTTCATTTTAATGTCGGCAGACATGATGAGTTTTTGTAGGGATTTTATTTAGTTTTTTCTGTTTAGTAATAGTACGACGTGATCTAGCGAACTACGCCGCTTAGAAAAATTCTGAAAACGGGAGGACAATCTCTTGACATTGGAAATTGATCAATGCACGTTTTTTTTTTCAAAACATGTCCAGATTCGACGCCATAAGCTATACAAGTAGAACTAAAATGTTTTTGGACTTAGAAATTTTTCGTACATTTATAAGAGTTGATTGTCCGGCGCCATTTGTTCTTAAGACGAGACATAATTTTTTTAATTCTTTGTTCTTTATAAATAGAAAACAGTAAGAACATTTAAATACTGAGTAGAGATTTTTAACTTCAATTTTTTAATGATCTCTTTGTTGCTGTTAATATGACCAGGATCTGTCGACATTGCAACTTGTGCACAACACAATTGCTCTCTAGTTTTTTCTTGTTTACTCATTTTGTACGATGTGACCAAGCGAACTACGCTACGTAGAAAACTTCTGAAAACTGGAGGATAATCTCCCGACATTGACGATTGATTAATGCACGTTCTTCTTTCCAACACAAGTCCAGATTCGGTGCCATAAGCTTCACAAGTGGAAAAAAATGTGTTTTGGATTGAAAGTCTTTTAAATTTCATTAGTATCAATTGCCCGGCACCATTTGTTCTTGAGAAGAAAATTTTTTTAATTGTTTGTTCTATTTTAGATATCTAACGCAGAGAGATTTTAGTCTCTGTCAACACTTACGATCCTACAGTAGTTTTTCTTGTAGTTAATCATCACATTATACGGGTTACTTGCTGGTGTGTAAATACATAATACGTTAAAGTATGATGACTGTTAACACGAATAGGATTCAGTCTTAATTATGTTATAATCAAGCATCTTCGAGCTTTATTAATACATTGTTTAGCATTCGCAAACATTTAGGCATTAAAGTGAAACGTGAAACGTATGGGAGCATTGTTAATCACTATCATTGTCTGACACTGTATAAGAATCGTTCAATACTGTTTAAGAACTGTTTAAAAATTGTTGAGTACTGTTTAGGAATTGTTGAGTTACGTTGGGCTTTGTTGAGGTATAATTACTTTTGTTGGATATATTTCCATATATGTGTGATATTTAAAAGGTTCGTCTATTATTAACGCCCTACATGGCTAAAAAGAAACCTGTTGCTAGAAGAGTGAAAACGAAGAAGCGGAAAGATACTGAAAGAAGAAATGCTGCACAAGAAAAAAGGTATACAGTTCCAGCACCGTCTGAACCAACCAGTTCAACCTTCAATATTGATTTGGTAAGTGAAAATGAGGGGCTACATCGAAGATTATTTGCTAATGAGAAATGGAAAAGAAAGTACCAGTCTAATGCAGTCTATCGTAAGAAAGTTAAACAAGTCAGCAAACAGTGGCGGAAAAAGCAATAATGAAATAATGCGAGTTTTCGTGCAGCTTGTGTAAACGCCTCCACTAGTAGAAAACCGCTACAGTACCACTCTAATGCACGAGTACATTTGACCTCAATTAACAAAGAATTAAGTTTGTATCATGGTATTCTCGCCCATTGAGTGACCGTTATTAATAAACAGATGGTGCGATATCATACAAATCTGCAAATTAATCGACAGGTCAAAGAAGCTGTGATTATGAAACGTTTGTCTAGTAAATTTGACTCTCTTCATATGCGAAACACTTGGCTACATGACAGCTCGTTTAATCGAGACCTCAAAGCTTTAAGAACTCATTGTTCGAAATTTCTGAAATTTTCTGTGATGCAAAACCGATATAACTCTGGTCATAAAATATACGTTTTACTGAAGTATGTAGCGTTAGAAAAAAAAAATCGCGGCTCTTAAAACGAAAGTTAAAGAGTCACACGCCAAAATTAAAGAAAGTTTAGGGCTTTTTTACGTTAAGTGTTACCAGAAGTTTGCAACCATTGCAAAAGAAGGACCAGATTTCATTTGTACTATCTGTAACAGATGTATTTTTTCAAATCAAGTTGTACAGTGCAATCAATCTGTTTATTTAATTCATACTTTGTCAGAAGAGCAATGAACAGAAATACAGAAATGTTTTTCAATAAAGAGAAATATATGTAGTAGCCAATGAATTTGCCGTAAATGTACTCGTTATTTAAGACGGAAGAGCTGTTTGTAACGGCTTAGAAGTTTGTGCTGTACCATTCACATTAAAAGGACTGAATTACTTAGAAAAACTACACTTAGCTTTAGTGATTCCGTTTATGGACATAGTTGATCTGTTACCTTATAAGGAGCGAGATATTGACGATTCACTACATTGTGTCCCTGCGAATGTACAAGAAACAGTTACATGTCTTTCGAGACCTTAGATAAATCAATGATAATTCCTTTCGAACTGGAAAGACGGATTCAATATAAAGCAGTATGGAAAAAAACCGTTCATTAATCCGATGCATACACTCTAAAAAAATGTCGTAGATTAATAAACTATCAAAAAGAGTTTATTAAGACCAATAAACCTTTCAAACAACGTTTTTCGTTTTTTATATCCAAAAAACTAAAAAGTTATTATTTTATTCTGTTTTAAATATAAGACAAAGATATTATAGATGATATTTTGCTTTCGTCTTACACAACTAGGCCATTTATCTTGGTTTTTTGTCATGTACGTTTGATATCACGATTGTATTTGACACACGTTCTGATTAATCTTTCAAGTAGTGGTGGGACAATATGCTCTTTCAAAACAAGTCGAACTGGTTATCAGTTCTTTTCAAGAATTCAACCAAGATTCTTTAATATGGACTTCTGAATACGCGCAAAAACTTGGGCAAACCAACAGTTGTCATACTGAACATAGAGCATCACTTCTTGGAAAATTTCCATACCCTTAAACGGACAAAATACCGTCTTTAATGTATTTTTTGTGTGGAAGGAAAGGATATAAGTTTTCCAAAACGTTCTCTCCCGAACCAAATGTTAGATAGCGCACAAATTCTCGAATTCTATCTCTTCATACACAGAGAATCGAAACGAATCACTTTTTTCTCCCAAAAACCAATGTAGAAATGTTTCCCGCAACGGTTCATTGCGAAGTGAACAATATATATAAGAAACAGTTTTGAATGCACCGAAACGGAGAGAACAACTTTATGAAAACAAAAAATTCAGTTCATTAAGCGTTAGATGGGACGAATGAATATTGTTTGCGGTGTAGAAAGACGAATCTGAGTGGCACGTACGATAGATGGTTGGTATGAATTGTAGATGATAGATGGCGGCTGTTGTAGACCGTATATTAGACTTTGCGATCGTTGTGGGCTGAAGATTAGAGATTGGGATCGTTGTGGACCGAACATTAGAGATTGGGATCGTTGTGGGCCGAACATTTGAGATTGGAGCCGTTGTGGGCCGATGCACATTTTTCACTCAAATAAAGGTCGAGATTTGTTGTCATAAGGGCCACGAATGAAAGAAAAATGTATTTTGGACTTTGAAATGTTTCATATATTCAGTTGTCCGACGCCATTTGTTCTTCAGAGGAAAATTAATAATNGTTTGCGGTGTAGAAAGACGAATCTGAGTGGCACGTACGATAGATGGTTGGTATGAATTGTAGATGATAGATGGCGGCTGTTGTAGACCGTATATTAGACTTTGCGATCGTTGTGGGCTGAAGATTAGAGATTGGGATCGTTGTGGACCGAACATTAGAGATTGGGATCGTTGTGGGCCGAACATTTGAGATTGGAGCCGTTGTGGGCCGAACATTTGAGATTGGAGCCGTTGTGGGCCGAACATTAGAGATTGAGGTCGTTGTGGGTAGTACATTTGAGATGGGGACTGCTGTAGACCGGCGTATCCGTAACTATAATAAGGTGATGCTGCTGCGTAGTAGAGTCGAGTTGCAATTGTTCCATAGCCATACAGCTCATAAAATACTCCTGATAATAACCATGATAGAAACGACAGAAACTCCAGTATAATAACAGGTATGAAAAGCCAAAACCCGTACCGATGACTGTAGTGGACATCACCACGTCGCCTAGAAAAATTATTTGCTTGTCGAGCGAATACAGGTATGGCGACAACGAGAAGAATAAACGCAATGAAGGCTAAAACAGTTGCTAGAAACACTAATCGTGGCAATAATGCTGCTACGATAGCTACAAGTAAACCAAGTGTCAATAAAATCATTCCTGTTGTTACAAGACCCTCAGCGGTGCGCACAAACTGAGGTCGTCGGGCATCAGTATACAATTGTTTTTCGGCAGTTGGCCATCGCTGGCACACCTTGAATGAGACTTCCTGGGTCTGACAATATGACCATAAACCATAGTGTTCTACATCAGTTGACCCGTTTTGACGAAGTTCTTGCCATTGTGGAACACCGAAACCAATCCAACCTGAAAGTGAATAGTATGACAGATTGGTTTATGCATAATTTCCGAGAACAGCTAAACACTTGGCATGAATAAATGGAATTCTTGTTTGACAACTTACAGTGCATGCAACAAACAGATGGTATGAAAAGGGATACACGAGAGGAAGATTTGCAGTTTTATTCTTGCACAAGTCAGAATTAGGCCCAAACAAGAATATAACAGCCATAAGCCAACAGTCCTTCTCGAGTCACGGAATCGAGCAAACATTGCTGTATCGTTTTCCCGATAAGAGGCTCTGTATGTCTGTCTGCGTAAAACACGGTGTACCACAGGTGGATGAGTGAACATTTTGTCCTCGTAAGAATACAGGCCACACTATTTGGTCTTCTGTTCATGCTATACATACCGAGGATGAAAGCGACGAAAGAGAGTAACAGACCAATAATTAAGAAGATTTTCCACAAAGCTAGGGCGGTGTTGTTATTCATAATGAATCCTGTTGCAGGGTAGATTATGTTTGTTCTGTTGATTTAACCGTCAACAAAAGTAACAGAGCCTTGAAGATACGCCTCACTGCGTTGTCTATTAAACGAACTGTAATATCTATGTTATCGGACAGAAATTACAGTTCGATTGAATTATCCATGTGTTACTTGCTGCTAAGGTATACACCGGTATCGGTATTCATTCCGAAATACTAATACCGAAAATACCGACTTTTTTCAATTTGGAGTTTTTTGGATTTTTTTATTTGAAATAAGAATTTTAGCGTGCTGGACAAGCAGAACGTATAAAAAGTACTCATCTGTGTATTCTGAGCATGTGCTGATAGAAAAAAAGAAAAACACTTGTTTGAAAAGAAAGCTCTTGTTTTGCGTCCTTGTTTCTTTCGGGTGTCCATGACACTAAAATATCACATTTCAGATGAAAAAATCCCAAATAGTAAGGTCGGTATTCGGTATACCGATACCTGTGCATATCTACTCGGTCCAGTTCGATTCTGAGAAAAAAGGGATGGATTAAATAAAGTGTGTAAAATACTGTCCGGACATGAAAAAATAGAATAATAATATAGCAAGACGACAAAACAATTCTTAACTCACTGATGTAATTGCCTGAACAAGCGATTGAGAAGTAAATCAGTGGGCTCAAATTAGAAGTGAAGTTATTAAAACTACTCAAAAGGTTCAAAGAACGTATAATATCAAATGTAGAAAATGCTTTCAATGATGTACTTGATTTGGAGCGTAGAGATTATCCTTTGATTTGCAATTTAGTTTGTAATTTGTTTTTGCAAAATAGTTCTTTGACAAATGATAATTGGCACAGAATTAATTTATTGTTTTAATCACTTTTGTTTCATTACTGCCTTAGCTTCACAGTCGTATCAAGGATAACCATAAAAACGTTATCCTGTATAGTTCGATCGTGAATCATTTGCAGCTATAGTTGCATCACAGATATTTTAGGAAAAAGTATATTAGTGTGTAGATTAATCATTAATCAGTGTTATTAACGATGCTTATTGCTATTATCCATCTCAGAATATAATGCGGGTTGCCATTTTTCTAAATAACTCAGAGGGAAATGAACATAGAGACTTGAGGTTTTCAGTGTTGGAAACTAGACACCTGAAGCCTCCTTTTCACAAGCAAAATCGATTTTCAGAAAGATTTCCGAAGGTCGTTTTTAAGAGGATCTTTGGAAACGAGCTTGGATTTTCTCAAATTCATATAGCAACCTATTGATCTTTTTGCATAGATAAGTAGTCCGAAATCTCCTATACAAAACTAGAACTAAGCGACATCTTCAAAAACCATGACTGAGGCGCTCCGAATATTTTTCTCGAAGGGCAAGGACTCCTTTATCAATAGGTTTGAGTCTATCAGAAATGCATGAAAACATAGATTATCAACTATGCCGAGTCTCGTGGCAATGTCTGTTTTCTCTACAAACTAAGCTGATCAGAAAATCTAGACTGGTGGAGCCAGTCGTTAAAGATATGCAAAAGAAGCGTTTGAGTGTTATATATGCATCACAGTGTGTCATTATAATGAGAACTCCTTTGTTTTTGATTTTTCATCAAAGCTGGAACCAATCTGAATACTGTTTTGAATAGGCCGAAGATTTTCCTATCAGATGAGGTGTATACCGTCATTTTATGAGGGAACTTGATAGCAGCATTTCTCGAAAATCTGAACGCTAGAAAACCAAGTCCGTAGTTTTTGGTCAGAAAATTTTGCGAACTATATAATCTGACAGACCAAAGCATTCTGAGGAAAATAACACATCTCCCGGCTGTCTATAACGCTATTTTCTGATCAGCTCAGTTTGTAGAGAAGTTCGCGGGCTATCTAATGGCATTCTTTTGAAAAATTTATAGTTTTTTATTAAGACAGAAAAATGAATGCTTATGCCGACCGTTTACTTCGACTTTGGTCGCAAACTTTCTGTAACAAATATGCTTATCCCAAACTTTTGACGGTGATTCCAGATAGTACACTGAGAGCACTATCTACTGCAAGTAGTCCGACTTCAACGTAAGTTCATAATAACGAGATCGATCGCTCACAAAAGTGCTCCATGAAGCTCCGTTTCAGTCTTGTTGTAATGTACGGAGTAAAAGCTATACGTGATATTTGTATGTCATTATATGGTAGACATCAAGTACTACCTATCCTGAAAAAATCGCGGTTTCATCTCTTCTCGTTCATGAGAAAAACGAAATGTACGTTTTTCACGCGCATAACTTCTCGAACTTTACTTCAGTCGAAAAAATTTCATATTTACAGAACGGAAAGTTCCGGAAGTCTACAAATTTGGTATTATAGGTTTTCGACCATGCTCTACAAGATGAGGCTACTTAGAAAAAAATCTGAAATAGTCATTGTGCTTGGCTTGTCGTGGTTTATGTGCTATGGCTCACAGATAGATAGTCCGAAGTCTCATATACAAAACTGGAACTAAGCGACATCTTCAAAAACCATGACTGAGGCGCTCCGAATATTTTTCTCGAAGGGCAAGGACTCCTTTATCAATAGGTTTGAGTCTATCAGAAATGCATGAAAACATAGATTATCGACTATGCTGAGTAGCAATGTCTGTTTTTTAGAAAAAGATTTTAGAACCTAGTGACACCTAAGGTTTATGAAAACTAGTCTTTTCCGGCTGTTTTCAGCTAATATTAAAATTTCATAACTCACTGAAAATACATCAGAGCCAGTTGAGACCTTCAGGATGTACAGTATCTGAACTGCTTTATATTCTACGTATAAAAGAATCTGTATAAAAAGAATCTAGAGAACTCTGTGATTTTCTGCAAACGCTTCTAGAAAACGGTTGAACAAATATTACTTTTCCAAATTTTTCGCTGCCATAATGATGTTTAGTGGACAAAATTAACCATATCTTGAAGTTTCCAACTGGCTCTGATGTATTTTCAGTGAGTTTTGAATTTTTTAATATTAGCTGAAAACAGTCGGAAAAGACTAGTTTTCATAAAATTACAATAGTTCCTTAAGAATTTAAAATATATGAATTCTAAAATAGTAATTAAAATTCGTCTCTTATTGAAAAGTTATCAAATTACGATTATTCATAACTTTAAGGCATTTGTAATGTGGAAAAGTCAGAAAACTAAAGATCTTCAGAAATTGTTTTATTCATAAATGTAACCTGCTAAAATCTAGTCACGAATCTTGACTTATCAAAGCATTGTAAAAAAAACGGTTTTGTTTAAGCAGCAGATGTCTAGTGGATACTGAGTGTGATAGTTTTTTCAACATAACAGAATTAATATTATGAGAGACTGATAACTGCTGTCTTGCAAAAAAATTGCTGCTTACGAGAGAACCTTCCCAAGTGGGCACCATCGACTTCAATGATATTATGTCTGTAGATGGCGACTATTGTTCTAAGTAAAAGCCTTGAAAAATTTGTGCCCACCTTATTTCTTTCAAAAGTTATGTATTATTTTGATTGCGTACAGAAGGAGTCACAGTAACGACGAAAAGGCTGCGAGAAGGCTCTGCTCTTCCTTCCGTCTATTGGCGGGCCGTCAGCAGGCAATTGTCCGTCCTGGAAAATTATAGCAAGGGCATAAGTTATTGCCCTGTGTAGAATTATATTTCGCAGCAGAGTATGTGTTCGAAGTTCAGAATAAAGAAAGCAATTCTTGATCGAAAAATTTTATGTACAGTTTAAATGAAGGAAAAATGTGTTAGCATGGACAAAAAGTGTGCAGGAAAGCACGTTTGTGTATGTAATACTCTAAAAATTTATTGCACCTCCTAAAAATTTTCCCGGCTCGCCCATGAACTTCAGTCACATACAAGATTTTTCTCTTTTTTAACTTTTTAGAAATTTAGTCATGTGATAAAGTTAATTAGGCTATATTGTTTTCTTCTGTGATTCAGAACGTTGTTGTTAAAGAGAATACAAATATAAAAAACACAGGCGATTAACGGACACAGTGAGTAATATTCGTAGGAAAATTAGGTTTACTCTACTAGGGTAAACCTAATTACTTCATTAGTAATGAAGTAAAATTGAATTGCTCATTATGTAGACACGTTGAAGGTCTAAAATGTTGAAAAATGCTTATTTGATACGCGGAAGCTATTAAAATCAACAAAATTAAAATATTCACATCTAACATTATGTGTTTGTCTGCAATAGACGCAAATCTCTGAAACAGTAGTAACTATTGGTCTTTTTCCTCTTTAAACTTGAATAGTGACACTATAATTTCTCATAATTTTCAAAATTTGACTGAATATGTTGATGAATTGAGGTTGTGCATACTCTCCTGTGGTCATTTGCACCCAAGAAATTTTCTTCAATTCTTCCATTTTTGATTATGAAATTTCGTTACATAACTACTTATCATGCAAGACTTTATTCATAGTTTCAAAGGTCTTAGGTTTTACTCTTGGTAAATATCATTTCACCACCGTAAAATTATCGGTGTTTTTTCTTATGCTACGACATATAAAGAAGCCAAGATTCACAATAGTTTTCAGTCATCTGATTTCATTCTGATTGTATTATCTTGTCGAAAAGAACGTTTTGGGATTTTGTAAACTGTGATCTATCTGAGTTAAGGATAAGGTTAACGAGGATAAATAACAATTTGGAATAAAAGCAATACAATGGAAATTTGATAAGAGCATTTTCAATCGTGTCTTGTTGTCTTAAGAAAAGAAGTTCCAATAATTCGAAAACCAAATTCTCACCTATCAAATTTAAGTGTAAAACTTATTTGTAATAGCAATGAAAATATTCAATCATAAAACTCAATAGATCCCTACAGGCTTTCACCAATCGGATATCGGCGATGAACGAATACAAGTGGTACTCGTTTGAATATTGAATTGTTCTCGTTCTATTCACTCTAATTACCATCCTACACCATTCCCCAATGAGAAAGGTAAAATCATTCGATTTTGTTGATCTTAAGAAATGTCCAGTTGAAAAGTGTCAAAAACCAGTTCCTGAAACATTCATCCACGAAAAAGATTTTTAATGTTATTTTTAATGACTTATCTTCTATTCTATTACATTTCTCGATGAATAGTTGTTAAGTATTTTGTATTTTTTTTCTGATTTCTCATACAGGTAATGTTGAAAATAATCGTATGAAACGATTAAAATAGCTAATCAGACAAAAGGATGTTAGAAATAAAAATTGTACAGAAAACATTATATGGTTGAAGTTCAGGTCGTTACTCTTTAACATAAATGTTGAATTTCTGAGCTATTTTTGTATATTCTCTGACGAGGGAACCTCTTGAGGTTATAAATCTCTTTTGAACTACCTACCATCTCTTGTTTCAATTTCTCATACATATTTTGAAGTGGTTCTCTAAGTGGGCTATCAATCTAATTTCATGTTCATTAACTGTCATCATTATTCAAATCTGTATTAAGACGT
>CAJNOQ010001578.1:0-30205 GCA_905250885.1 Didymodactylos carnosus | reverse complement strand
AAAACATATGCTCAAAATGTTTGTATATACTCAGAATTTTGAGCTCTATCCGAATCTCAATCCTTCAGGAGGCGGAAACGTATGCTCGGGGAGATATACATGTTTTAAGGAAATGTTGACAAAAATTTAAAATATATTTTTTCACTTAACGATAAAATATTAGAGTTTCGTTCAAAGTTCATTCGATAGAGCACATGAAACTCTCTATGATCACAAAATTCCAAGCTTCGAGTAATCTCCTTCATGATATTCTTGTTGCTTTAAAGAATTTTAGCAAAAACTCATTTTTTTCACTTATTTTCAAGTAAAAAAAGATCTCGAACCATTTTCTTCGATCTCAAAATTTGCAGTGGAATAAAATTTATAACTTTAGAATGTTTTATCTTTCTGAAGAAATTACTTTCTAGAAAAAAGACGATGAAATCAATCATTAAGGAACTGTGATAGCTTAGGGTTGTATCGAAGAACTGCTATTATACGCTTTATAATTAACTAACTTCCGACTACTGTAAAGCTTCTATTAGTGAAAACCGCTAATTCCAACGGGCATATTTCCATTCAATATACCGGGATGACTTGTTCATTAGAGATCAAAAAAATTAGCTTTTTTTGCCATTAAATTCATCGTGGTTTCTTCTACTGGGAGATATAAAAACACCTGATAGTTTATGAAGAAATTTATCAAGAATAAAGGTGAAATGCCGGCGTTAAATTTTCGTGAATTAAGAACATCCACTCTACAATCTTTGATAGAGTAGTTTGTGAGATTTAATTGTAGAAGTCATTTTTTTAACGTTTCTTATTAGAAAAAAGTCTTCCGGATCTTACAATTTCAATAGAATTATTTAATTTCGTGGAAAAATGACGTATAAACAGTAGATTGAGTATAATCATTATCTTCATTACAACGAAAAATTCTTTTATTATAAGATTCGCAAGACTTTTCTAATGGGAAATTTTAAAAAAATGACTTCTATAGGAAAGAAATGTATCAAAGAACGAAACGGTTTCTGTTCGTACGTAAGGATAATTGTTGTAATATCGAGTACCCCGTTTCAGTGCATCCCATATATCGCGCTTTGAATTGCGCGTCAAAACCATTAAACAGCTAGAAATTCTACACAACACTGAGCAATAGATGGTTTTTTGATTTTCAGTACTTTTAATGCAGGAAAGCCGCGACAAAAGCTAATTTTAATAATAAACATATAGCGAAAATCTAAATAAAATCCTCTATGTTCTAGCATAAAAATTATATAAGTCGATAAAATGAAGACCTACTTGTGTTTATTTGGTTTCTACTGTGTCAGAAATTATTTTAGTTGCTTTATGCATATTTAAACGTCTTGTAGAAAAAAACGAAAGACGACACTAACTAATGATTCCTAATCCAATAGGCTTTTAACATGTTTTACACTTCGATATGTGTTTTCTTAAAATTAAAGATGATTATATAACAGACTAAATATTAGACAAGAAAAATAATCACAAAAGAAAAAAATAGTTGAGCGATATACGCTTACATTGAATTGAATCAAAAAAAGAAAATTTTGTTGATCTTGTATTATAGAAAAGGGAAAAAGTCACAAAGTTCAATTCAATTAACGTAATAATAATTTTTTATTCATGCATTCTTGGTTCACGTTTAATATCTTGCATTAAACGATGGTTATCTTCTCGACTATTTTCTGAATCAGAATCCGTTTTTCGTATTGGATTTGTATCATTTATGGAATTTATGGAATGAGTTTTAACATGTTTATCTAAACAGGCAAACAATGTGAACTAATATCATTCAGAAGAGAAATATTGAGATTTAACTTACTCAAATGATCACTACGCATAAATCGTTTTGAACAAATTGGACAAGCAAATCGTTTTTCTCCTAAAATAAGATATTTAAATATGTTACGTAATAGCAAAACTTGTTTGTATATAGAAAAGTTCTCTCTTTATAACCTGAAGGTTATTTATACATGATCTCTGATGACGTAGATTATCTGTCTATTCTAACAATCAAGGTCTTATTATTTGATTGATTGATGTTCAATATAGAACTAACCGTATGATCATCTACGCATGAACAATTCAATAAATAATAGACTTGCCAACTGAGTTAATTATCTCAACATTTTTTCGAAATATATGTTTGTCATATTTTCTATATACGATTAGCCTTCAGATAAAACGAGAGATGATTTAGGTACAATGTTCATTAGAATATTTTGAAACGTGGGCGTATTTGATCGACTTGTTTTTAAAATTGCTGTGTATATAAATTATTCTCTAAATTATATAGAGTGCATAGGTAACAAATTAGAGAACTAAATTAACTTAGACACGCTAGTAGTTTTATTAGATTTAAAATATTGTTTCTGCGTACGAATATAAACATGACAAACCTGTATGCGTTCGAAGATGCCGTTGAAGTTCATCCGATCTCGTAAAGCGTTTTCCACAAAATAGCCAATTGCAAACAAATGGTCGCTCGCCTAATAAAACATAAAGAAATTGATATAATTAATAATTTAAACTTATTTCACACTGATCTTTCTCGATGATGATGTGTTTACACTATTGAATTTTGTGTTAATCAGCAGGATACATCCCTTTAAAATCATCGATGTGTCATTTTTCACAGGTATGAGAAAAAAATGCGGCTTTTGTCACTTCATCGTTTGTTCCATAATCTTTATATTAACATGGAAAATTGCAATGTCGCCTCAGAAAAAATGCTATCGTTGTATATCAGTAGTTAACTCAAATTTTGATCAGTTTACGACAATATTATCTATGTGATTATTTTTCAATAATAAGACAAGAAACTAGACTTTTTCTCACATCATGAACAGAAAGAAATGTTTTCTAGTATATCTGAATGGGGTATTATATTTGCTTATGATGGTGAAAATAAATTTTTAACTTTTATGGTACGACAAAAACGTACCCATTTAGCAAACAAAAAGTTCTTCGAAAATAATCGGTCAAATTCAAACGGTAACTTTTAATAATAGTGGATTTTCTAAATTCTAAATCTACATGATTGTTATCATCGCTCAAGTCATTTACTTAAGCGTTCAAATTTTTTCTCTCAAAAACCAAGAATATCCGTAATTTATGTGTTGTTACTGAAATTTAGTTTCTGTCGTACTTTAATTCAAATGAGAGTTTAGTTGACAACACAAAAAAAATGTGTGTGCATAATTTTTTTTCTATAAGTGATGTTGTTAGTTTAACGTAATGTTTTCATTTTCTTGCCTGTATGCCATCTTAAATGTGCTTTCAAATGAGATGTTTTGTTGTAAACTTTTCCGCATCCTGGTATATGACAACTGTGTATGTTTCGTTTTCGTAAATGAGCAGCAGCTGGTCCCAAACGATCGGCTTCGCGACAATTTGGACAATCACACTGAGCACGACTACTTTTTGGTTGTTTTACATTTGCAACGATGGCAGCAGCTGTATTTGAACTGTTCACTAGTTGATGTTGCTGTTGTTGATGTTGTTGCTGCTGTTGCTGTTGTTGTTGTTGTTGAGTAGAAGATGACGGAGTGGGTGTATGATTGTTTTGCTGAAGTTGATGACCATGAGGATGGTAGTGATGTGGAGGCAGCGACGGAGGTGGAGGAGGAAACAAACGAAATTCATTTCGATAACTGTTGTCTGAATAATGACCAATTGATAATAGATCAGTGTAAGAAGATCCACTAAATTGATTATCATTTGTATTTCTACTAGAAGGAAACATTAATTGCGGTTGTGGTTCACTTGACCATGGATGGCTGTTGAGCCAATTTGGGGAATCATTGATCGATGACGTTAGATGATGTCCACTGCCGTTTAATAAAACATGTTCGTATGCCGCTTGAGCTGCCTCTTGTCGAAGTCGACCTAGAGAATTGACAATTGATGATGGTGATGTTGAATCTTGTTGTTCATTGTTGTTATTATTGTTATGCATATGAGATGATAAGCTTGAATAAAACAAATCACTTGGAGGATTTAACGCTCTGCTCGACGTTGAGGGAATAACACGTTGGGATGGAACTGGGATTACATTTTGATAAGATGATGGAGGCTGTGGTGATATCGTTTGTGGAGGTGTTGTAGTTGCTGAATTTGGTTTTTTCCAAGCATAAAAACTTGTGCGTGGTATTTCACATGAGTTTGTCGATGTTATTTGAGAGTATTTTGAGTTATTCATAGATATTTTATTACATTGTGATGCTAACATTGCCAACGGTGTGTTAGAAGAGTCCTGCAAGAAAAAAAGTGTATAAGTTTAATATAAGCCCTTGATATATTTATTATGATTGAACAAAGCAATTTAAAAAAAGACTGGTGATATTTGATATTGCAAATCAATCAAACACAAATATATACACTAGAATTGTTGCAACATTTTTAGAGCAGACTTAATGTGTTCACATATTCTATTTACTACCTAATAATTAAGGAGTATTCGGTTGATTGATACCATTGAAAAAAGATCGATGGGGGTTCTGGTCTGCGATTGTTATTTATTCTTCTTTCTTTCTTATTCTTTCAAAATGCTGTTTATATGCACAATTACCAACAAAAAAAGGGAATGTATGTTGTCAGTATACATACTATAACAAATAAATGAACCTGTTTCAATTTGATATATTCTACTTTTTTTGTCACAGTTTGCTTTTCGTGACACAAAAGTGGTGAATGAAAAATATACAAAAAATAGAGTGTACCAGTTTCATACTTTAATTGTATAGTCTGTGTGTGTTCGTTTTATAAGGGTTTTCCACAACGTTGTCCAGAAATAAAGTAAAAGAGAGCTTACATTGAGTTCTACAGAGTTATATTTTGTACTGACAAACCATGATTAGAAAAAAACTGAAGTTACTAATGAGATTACTGATCGTTGTGTTTATTCCATGGTTAACTGAGATGAAGCTTGATTATACTCTTGCAATCCGTCTTAACTTATTAAAATTTTTGTGCATTGGAGCAACTAAATACCAGTATGTAATTCTACTTTTATTTTCTTTATTCTGACAGGATAGGATGAAAAAGCCACATTTGATACTGTTTACTAGTCATCCAGGTTTTTTTAGTACGATGATATGTTCCAGTTTGCTTAGATGAATTTCATAATATTGGTCTCTAATAGGCATAGATGGATAAGCCATTTATCCAATAAGCGAAAAATATCTTTCATCTCGTGATATCAGATTGAAACAGTATCATTGCGTTTTCTTAAGCTATCCACAGTTGTAAGGGTAACTTATTCTTTAACAAATTAGAGTAGAAGTTTACCACTGGGATCCGACATGCACGCACGAAAACAAATGAACTAACGTATAGAAAATGGAGGTTCTGCTTTTTCAACCTCATCTGATATTTGGACCGTATTGAATTTACATAAGATATTAAAGAATGACAAATACTATCGCTACTAGTATATGAATATATATCGTAACAACATACACTTACCCCTGTTATTAATGCAGCCATGGGCGTTAACTTCCAGGAAACACAGCATGAACGTCTCTATTCTGTCTATAATAACGAGCTGTAGTGAGTGCTTTGTTCTTCTAATTTCTGCTCGGTTGTAAAAATGAATATGAGAAGAAAAATCGTATTGTTACTGATCACCTCGTATGTATCAGCTGTATCATTATTGATATCATTCTTTTTTTCTCCTCAAAATTGTAGCATATCTATTTCTCTCTCTAGTAGAAAAAAAATGTAAATTCTTTTCGTTATACGCTGGAAACGCCTTTAAAATACGCCCAGATAATCTAATTTCTAGGAAAATATTTTTCCGACTCTTATTTTCTAGCTAATAATTAGTACGTTTTGAGCAAAAAAAAACTCGAGTCTATCAATAATAATATTCATTCACTAACTAACATGAGAAAAACATGTCATTTTATCTTTACTTTAACTAATCGAAAAAGAATCTACATAGTTGATATCTATTTTTCTATCTCTTATTTGACAGTTTAAATCTGAATGTCTCAAATTTCATTCGTTGCATGGTTCTCTACGTTGTAATACAGGACCAGAAAAAGAAAAAAACATTTGTTGAGACAAATACCTATAGTAAGAATCATTTTGCTCTGTTCTGTTTTATTGGTCTCTTTTTTTCTACGCACTGTATTCTGGTTGGTCAGTTCGCCATGTCTCTTCTTTTCCTCTCTCTCCTTCTTGGACCAGAATAAAAGCTCTGTTAACATCATTTCTTGATATCTAGTACGGACACTATGTATATCTGTTACGAGAAAATTATTATGCTTTGAAAATTTGGCTTTCCTAAACATCCAGATCCTAGAATGTTAACGTTTTTGTTTCTTGCATATTTTTCTAGAATCAACCTATTTGAATATTTTGTAAGTATTCCAAGTAAGGCGAATAAGCAAGGTTTCATTCCTTCCAATTTTGTATCATTCGCTTTTGGCCAGAAGAAAGAGAAAAGGGCATCTTAATGGGAATAAAAACAAATACGAAATCTATATTCATCTACTCTATCGTTTATACTAACCTGACTTAATTCTGTATACGTCAGTAGTGGACCCAGAATTTTTTATTTTTGATATGTGGTACTATAAAAGTGTGTAATAGGTGCAGTCATCATAGAAATCAATTATTCTGAGACAGTTTTGCTGAGAAAAAATTCTTAGTAAATCATACGGTGGTTGAATCCATCACTGGTAAAGGTATCTTAGGCTATATTCTGTGCAGCAGAGGATTCATGAAAAGATATTCCTTTTCTGGTGCGAGAAGATTGCGTTTTCTCGATTTTTACGTACTGAGATCTTTTCTGAACGTCGATCTTTTTGCGTTGGAAAGGTTTTTGTTAAAGAAGTTTACAATGAGATGAATTGAAATTCTTTCCTGAGACAGATGTACCACTTTTGAAATTCCTACAGAAAGAATCCTTAGTTGGAATTCAAAAACTAGCTAGCGTTTAGTTACACGATGAACTATACAATAAAATCTATGCATAGCAATTTAGCCGAAATATTTGGACGTGAAGTTCACTTTTCATTACACATCGTTCGAACTGTTGAAAATGCCAAGACACCCACAGTCCCTACGGTTCCGCCGCCTCTGAGACCGAATAAGAAACAGACGTTGTGTGTGTGTGTATTTATAATCGCTTTTAGAATTAAATATGTTATAGATGCAAAGAAAACAAATCAAAGTACAACTGAATAATGAGAACACAGTTGGTGTATTTTTTATATAAAAAAAAAGATACATGCACGGAAACATGTAGAACAAGAAAACATACACATTGATTTTTATATGACACGAAAAACACATCATATTTTTTCTCATTTTCTTTAGAGTACCAATATTATATGAATAATTAAGTTTTTGAGATCAACGGGATTTTTAATTAGTCGTTTCTCGACGAGCTTTTTCATTTTAAATTAAAGTGCATAATTTCGAGAAGATTAATCGGAGCGTTTGAAGAAGATAAAATCAGCAGAAATACGCGATTCATCTCATAATAATTACTGAAAATTTTGCTATTACGTATATTTTTTCGGAATGACAATAATTAACCCATTTTGATTTTTATCTATCATTATATGTTCTAACACAACATTGAAAAAGAACGGCATAAATTTTAATAGAAATTTCAGCTATTGAAATTTTATAGACCAGTACCTTGTACAACTGATCTTCTTATCATCAACCACATTGATCAATGTTGGAATTATCTGGTACAAAATTTCGGATTAATATTCGTGACTTTTGTAGAATGATGGATGAACCCAACAAAGAAAACAAGTTTAAAACTTCTTGGAGCCTACACTTATCCTATTCATTGAAAAGCTGAAAAAAGTTATTTTTTTCTCAAGAAAAAGCTATTATCCATCAGCAATGAATTTCGTGACCCATTATACTATGTCTTGTATATATATATATATATATATATAGTCTTTTTTCTCTAGTGAAATCCATGCATACAGTGTCATCTAAATATTTCCGTTTCAATTCAAGATATAGTTTTAATTTCTCATTAAACAACGAATCAGTTTATTGTTAACATTTCTTTTCTTCCAAAACGCTTTGTCAAATGTTAATGATGATTTTGAATTGTCATTTAAACGATTAAACTTATTAATGAGTATGTTAGGTATAATTAAACGCACATTTATCACAAGACAACACAACGTATGATATGAACAATCCGCTTTTCATTCACCATTTCTCTCCCTATACTACAGCTGATCTACCTCTGTTACTTGTTAACAAATTTATCAACATACCTATCGATTGTACAGCGATTTTATTTCCATATATTAATATATATATGTGTATGGATTAACAATTTAGATTGTTCTATCATCATACTGATGAGTACTAAAAAAACAACCGGAAGGTAAAAAATTTTTTTTGTCACTTGTTCAAAAATGAAAAACAGATTGATCCCTTAATGAAGATACGTATATTAAACTGACTATATCTAATTTTAAAGAAAAAGTTCACTAAAAACAAATTTTAGCTGTTTTAATAAATTGAAAGGATAAAATGTATCATTCTCAAGATGAAAGTCATTTGTTATTATTTCAATGCTACGATAAAGTATTGTCTATAGTTAGAAGTTTTTCTTCGGAGACACAAGCTTTAATTAATCGATTAATTGCAACTATTCTATTCTTTCTGAATCGTCTATGATTCACGCTTAAAACTTTTTCAGCTTGTTCAACAACAACTTAGACACTATAGTAAAACATTGTGCTTCAAAATAGAAATAGAAAATGTGAAGAAAATTTTTTTGAACATGTTAAACATATCCCTTCCGAAGTTCTCATTGTTATTTAATCAAATTAATTGAATGTCGCTTTTATGTGTACGATGTGTGAAAGTTCATAATATATCGACATTGATTTTATCTAAACTGATTCATAGTTACAATCGGCAGCCGTTCGACCTTGGTTTTAATTATCAATATTGTTTGATGCTAATATCTCTTTTCCATCTTTTTACTCAATAACAATACCTTTTGCTTTTGGCATTATTTTTCTCGTCCTTTGCTCATCGAGCAGATTAAAATCGTATGTAAGATGTCAACTATAATACAATAAACAAAATATGTTCAAATAAAAAATAAAGACATAATAATGTTACATCATTTTCTATTCTTTATGCATCCCATGGAGAGATTTCTTTAGAGTTGAAATCTCTTTTCCATGTATTTCTAGTTGACAATTGTGATAAGAACAATATGAATGTTTTGCGTGTACAATAATAATAACTTGATCTTTTTTCTTTCTTTACCTGATGTCAAAGAAAAAGGCGGCCTCTTTTCACTTATATTCTCAAGTAGTACTTTACTCATCATCCAAGACACCCATTTAATAGGGTACATTAATTCGATTAATGTACTTAAAGCATTGATGAAGAAAATTAACCTAAAATAAAAGAAAAATTGATGTTGATCAAATAGAAATGTTCGTTCGTGCCGACACAAAAAATATACGTAATACACTCCCCAGGTTAACTACAATAAACAATTACATTGAGATAGATAATTTGCCACTAGTACTAGTGAATTATCATCACATGCAATTATGGTCGGTTTTTACTTACTTTATTGATTATTTGACACATATAAAAGCTTTTACGTAAGAAATATTCTTATTACAAATCACAGAATTAAGATGAAGATCAAATGAGTCTTTGTTCTAAAATAAATATTATAGATGCTCTATTTATGAATTTCTTTATTAAGAAGGTGTGATTATGTTACACGATTTGATACTAAAGACAAATAATTTTGATGTTCATCTATACGTATGTTCGATTTTTACTCTGATTAACAGGAAGCTTGTATAATTTGCTTCATTTTAATGGTTTGGTGATGCCTAGTAATACAGATCAAGGAGAAAGTGCGTTGTTTCTTTTTGTCGTTTACTCTTTACACTTCTCTTTCTTTTTGCTAGAGTTCTCTCTCTTATCTTTTTCAAGATTAAAGTAAGGTGATAATAACAAAAATCATTGGTGTACAATCATTTTCACGCCAAAAATAATTTTGCTAATTCATCTAAGATATGTAGTCCAGTTACTTGTCAAATGGGAAAAAACATAAATACTGTAAATAGGTGTCTATAGTTAGTAGCAGAGGCCGAAACTGATCAATCGTACCTGATTCACATCCGATTCAAAAGCAGAAATTTTTCATTGATTCGGTAATAAAAATTTCATCATTTTTCGACAAATTTCGTTTATCCTCATGAAAATTCCAAGTATAAAGACACAAAACAAGAGTATTGATAAAATACATTCACACTCACTAACAGTTCAGAATTAAAATATAATACACACATATTTTACATACATATAACCAATATCGAATACTATTCAGATGCATACTTAGCATCTAGCGTCAAAAGTTAACCACTAACACTCATTTTTTAAATATTGAATCCTGACTCGATTCGTTTCAGTTTCTGATTATAAATTCTCATCTATAAAAGTTTTCTGCAGATACATTTTTCAAATATGTTTCAGTTGAAAATCATTCTTACGCAGAGGAGAAGGCTAATGAATTCTTAATATACTTCAATGATCATGAGGATGCGGCGAGATTCAAAAAAATCCTTCAATTTAAAACAAAAAAATCTTCAATTTTTTTACTAATTATGTTGTACACAAATGTGAAACACGTCAAATTCTTCACTTCCATTTCACAATGTTCATACTGTGGTTATGGTGACAACTTGACCAAATAAGCTAGATCACAAAAATATTGTATTTATCCGCAATTATAAAAATCGTTAAAGCAAAAATTTATCGTTATTGTCTAAAAAAATTTCCGAAAATATTTGTTCACATACTTTTGTCGTTATTGTCTCCTCTTTTTTCTTTTTTAAGCCAAATCGTCGATAATAATTATAGATAATCGGTTCCGGCAGCATTCTGACATGATGAACTTCCTGACAAAGAAAAATTTGATAAAAATAGAATTTTCAACTGAAATGATGAAGCGCATTTTTTTCTTCTTTAAACATGAAACCAAAATTTTTTAGTGTTTTTCTTCATAAAACGTGATTCATTATCACTGATAACAAAAAAGAAAATTACAAAAAGTTTAACGGATGATAGCAATTATCCTTAATTTCAAGAAAAAATTAGAGCGTTCTTTTTTTTCTTTTTTTAACACTCACTGACTGTAAATTGCTGCCAATTCTGAATTTACTTCCTATTCATTAGACAATACATAGTATAGTAAAAATGGTTATAGTTGAAGTTTTGATTTTAGAAAGAGAAAAATGTGTCAATTGTCAATCAGACATGTTCATTATCTTTTTTTAATACGGGTTTTGATTTTTAAACGTATAACACATGTGTCACTAGGTTTAAGATATTTTAGTGGACACCCTATTACTAACATATCTTACAATAGTCATACAATTACTTCAAAGAGTTGATTAAGATAACTAAAAGAGTGAAAGTTACGGGAAAAGGGGATGAATGAGCACCGTAAGTTTGTAAAATACACAAACATCGAGAACGAGCATTGAATACATTATTAATAAAACTACGTTTGAATTCTTCACAGATCAACATGCATACTACAGCTTCTCTTTTGATAATGCATGCATGTCTAACCCTTTTTTGGTTAATCTTTGTACGGCGTTCACCAATTGATTATGAAAAAGAATGAGCTTCTCATGTTATATTGAGTGTAATAGCATTAGTGCCAGCGTATTCTTTTAGAGTAGAACGATACAAATACATTATTCTTGGTACAAAACGAGAAATATTTAACAACTCTAAAAATGATTTCTATAAATTTCATACGATGGAATAAATTAACTGATATCATAATGAAATATTCACTTCTGGATTTTTTGACCGCACGATAATACTAAAGACGCTCGCTTGTAATATTTGTAATTTTTCAAGCGAATTTATTCAGTGAATATAATTTTATACCTAAATTAAATGCGAGTGTTGTTGAATTTTGTTCAGTCTATGTTAATTAGTGCTTTTCAGTATATGTTCATGATGATAATGATAGTTTATTTCACATTTTTTAATCTTGTTTTATATAGCTATGAAAACTTTTATGATCATTATTTGCTGATAAGATCAGAACACATGTACCTTCACATTAATGATTTAGTTGTATCAATCTCATACAGAAAAGTCAAATTTATTACATAATTATCCGTTACACGGTATTAATATCTACTATAATTGTTTAAAATAATCAGTAAAATCATTTCAAACTTTATCTAATTTCTATTCATTATTCAATAAAGATAATCGATCATCGAAAACGATTTATAAATTCGACCATCAGTTTTAATTATTTTTAATGTTATCTAATTTTTTAAATAATGTGTCCAAAACATACATCGACATGCTATATAAACAGAACAAACTGAAGGTAATAAACACTGTGAGTCATATTATGTTAACAATCTTGCACGATGACAACTGAAGTATGGTACTCATAATTCCGACTGCTCTATAGACTATAACATATGAATACATATGATTATTAACTTTAACAGCATACATTTCAAAATAAGGAAATAAAGTTCGAACAAACGTCAGATTGACTGTTGTTTGTATTTAGGAACACTTTTGATTTGTGAATTAACTGATAGATCTGGACAAAACCTTTAACTAGTTTTTTGAGTTGTGCTGATGTTCCATTATTACCCGTCATATTTTAAATATTATGACGTAGAGATGAAGTATACTGAAGTGCTTTGATGGAAAATTTGACAAAACACGCCTAGATCTTAAAGTTTTTGTTTGCAAAAAGATAAATTCAGCAACGGCGGTCAAAATAATTTAGACACAAAAATTAAGGCTTGTATTTTATCAAATTTTTCATGAAAATAATAATAAGAAAAACAGTTTCATTATTTACATGATAAGGTACAAGAGAAGGTACGAACAAAAAAATTATTTTTCTATTTTCTTCAAAGAGACCAAAGAAGAATTTTTAGGTCGGAAATTGAAGTTTCGGAGGTGTATTCGTGCGCAATACACCACGTCTAACTCCATTTTTGATGCAGATTCTGAAATATCGTGTTAATTTTATCATCAGTTTCTGTCTTCGCATTGAAATCGATCAATACCACTTAAAATCTGCTCATTCTCTGATAATGACGCACACTTTTTTTCATTATTCTGGCAGACTTACATAGTGTGTATCCAGATGGACATTAGGCGAAAAATTAGAAAGCGACTTGTAACCGATTCAAATAGTGAACAGTATACTTCAAGACATGCTCTTATCCTATGGTACAAAAAGTGTGTTAAAAAGTTCACGGGTACGGAGAAAACAGACTTGCAAAAGTTAGCCTGTAAGTGGTAAGATCGGTGAAAAAATTAAGTTTACCAAAAACGACAACTGATATAAGCAAATGGACTTTAAATTATGAATTTCCATATGATTTAGTATATAGAAAAAAGTTCGCAGTCAGATACTGAGTTTTCAAAAACACCTTGCCTTTTGCGGTATTTTCCAATTATTTCGGTTCGGAAAGATTTTTATTGAATAAAAATAAGATATTCGAAACCAGCGCAAAAAACTGCATCGAATGATGCGCAACTAGTAGATTTTTCTGAGCAAAAACTTGTTGAATCTAACGAAACGCTAGAGTCAAAGCATAGCATGACAATTTTGGCCGAGGATTTTGATATATGCTATAGAAGCAATCCGAAAGCCTACAAACGTCTTTTTTATAGGTTTTCAGATATGCTCTTTCTAATGGTGTCCTTTATAAAGTTTCAGAAGACTTATGTGTGCAACGCAGGTGAAAGTCTCTTTGAACTTTGTAAAGCACACCATTGGAAAGAGCATATCTGAAAACCTATAAAAAAAGTGTTCGTAGGCTGTCCGATTGCTTCTATAACAAACGTCCGCGCTGGCCTATGGGAAAACGCACACTGTACCTCAGTTGACAGAACATCAGAAACTACATCGACTGTGAACTTGATTCGCAGTGTCATGCAGTGGGCACAGCCCTATTTGATTACTGTTTCTTCTATATTAACCCAAAGTCAATAGATGATGACATGGTACCACTATTCACTAAAAATCGATTTTCTCTATGAAGATGCAACTGTTTTTAACTTTATAAGCAATATTTGTGATCAGCATAAAACTCTTCTCCTAGATCATGTGGTTTTAGGAAAATCCGAAACAAAAATTTACCCAAAACTCCTGGGATCTCCCAAAGTGGTCAAAAACCTCGTATCAAAGTTTCAAGAAACTAAGTCGTAGGAGATATTTCTAGTAATCTCTTGCTACGTTTCTGATAGAAAAAAGTTAAAAATATTGGGGAAAATTTTTCTAGCTTAACCACCCGTGTCCTTTATAATTTGAAAGAATTGTGCTCTATAATTCAGTGATGATAAAGAGAAGCTTCAGCGACTTCTCCTGAACTACAGTGAAGCACAAAAATGAACAAAAATAACATATTCAACCTATGTTGATAGATAATCCTTGTAGTGATCAACAAAATAAATGCAATCATTATCACTTTAAATTATCGATGACAAAAAGTATTTTTACCTGATAGAGAAAGTTGTACACTTCCACTTTAGCGATAGGGTAGAGAGTTTCGGATGAATGTGTATATACTTTTGAGTCATAAGTGAAGTATAGACTAGCACACGAAATGTGTTGTGTGAGTGTTCTTTATATTTCAACTTGATCACTACTTCTACCGAATCCATGCAAATCGAGATTTTCTCCATGCTTTTTTACGCATTTTCATCGGTTGAGATCCAAAATAGAATATTTCATTTACGGATATTTATGTGGCAAGAAACATACAAATAATTTCACAGAGAAAGAGAATATAGCTCGATATCAACAACATTATTTCACAATGAGATATATAAACGACAATAGAAAAAAAACTTTTCGATCTTTCCATCAGTATATAATTGTTCAGACATGGATGATGAACTCTTCTATTTGATCACAGATACTTCATTAAACTCGACTAATATTGTTGAAATCATAAAGCCTGTAACACTTGATCATTCAATATTAAAATAAAAAATTCTAAAATCGAAAAAAAAAATGTATAAAATATACGTTATCGCCGGACGTATTTTGAATAACTTACATCATGGTTATGTTCTAATCTATTTTGATCTAACAAATCGTCTTGTAAGAAAAATTTTGGTATACGAAACGGTTGAGGACATACACTGTTCAGATGATAAATTGACGAAGCAATAATACTGTTTATACGACGAATAATGGGAATTTGAATTGTTAAAACATAATAATCTTTATTATTTGTGCCACGTTTTGCTGTAAAGAAAAAGATGAAAAATGAATATTTCTTAAAATCGAATTAACACTATATTAATAATTTTATCAGTTTTTAACGAATAAACAATCTATAAGTGGTATTTCTTACCATCCATATAATCGGCTAATGCACAAAACAAATCGACTTGAAGTTGTTCAATTTTCTTTTGATCAATTAATTTTGAATTCACTAAAAAAATAAAAGAAAATATAGATATGAACAAATTAATTAAAACACTAAAATACTGTTTTACCTGTTGATGTAATGAGTAGAGCAAGTGTTAATGATAATTCTTTATCATCTAACTCTAAATGTTCTAATTCATTTTCAATTGAATGAAACATAATTCGTTTAATTTCAAAAAATACACTAAAATTTATTTGTAATCGTTCACATAGATCAGATTCATGAGCATTAAAATAATTCCAATCTATTTGGTTATTATTATTATTATTATTTATTAAATTAAGATGGTATTGTTGATCAGACTGTCTTTGATAATCACGCGAATAAAGAAGATGTTGAGAATGATATTGTAATGCTTGAGTACATAAACATAATAATATAACAGAATGAACAGATGATCGAATTAATAGTAGATGATCGCTATGAGCAAATGTTGAAAATCCTATTCAAAATAACAATAAAAAGCGATTAAATAATAAGAATGATTGATTCAAAGTACGGAACATCGTCTACCTGGTATTTCTGTTGAAAAATTCATAATTCGTTTTGCATACTCTTCCAATTGACTAATGCACGTATCCCAAATATTCATTTTGTCTATACACGAAGGAATTTCCTAAAAAAATGATTAGTTAAGAAAATTTTCTTAATACCTTAAAAGTAGTTACTATACTTTAATATTGTTGCAATAAGCTTCTTCAATAATTGATATTAAAGATCTAACATGTGGTTCAAGTTTCTCTTCCATATTAACTGAATAAGATTTGAAAAGTTTAACTGTAATGTTTGTCATACATACACAGCATCTTTTTAAACTAACTTACCTATTGAAACGGATTTATCTATCGTTTTGTTATATCTCAAATTATTTCCAAACGTTCTCATACCATAATCATTATTTGTGAGAGCATTGAGTAATGATGATGGAATATTGCCCGTTTTCTGCATACTTAACATTTTTTGTTTGAATAAATTACTTTGTCGACCAATTCGACTACCTTCAATACTCATTCCAGCATTGATACATTTTTGAAATCGACAAGCACGACATATATTTCTTGTTGATGTATTAATCTCACAATTATTCGATTCCAAACATGTATAACGTTGAGATGTACGTTCTTTCATTGTCCGTCGAAAGAATCCCTTACATCCTTCACAAGTCATCTACAAAAAAAAAATAGTTCAAAATGATTAATGAGAAAGTTAATGATAATAACATCATAAAAAGAGAATACTCACAGCACCAAAATGAATACCCGATGATGGAGCCGTACAACAGGAACACGGAATTTGCTTAAAAATATCTTCAATTTTTGAATTTTGATTTTCTTCTAAAAAAAAACAAACATTAACAATAATTAATTTAAACTATTAAAATAAAAATAATTATTATACCATTTATTTTCATTCCAACTTGAATACATTTTTGATATCTACAATATTGACATTGTGTTCTTGTACTTCTGGTAATAAGGCATTTTTTATCTCTAACACATTTATATTTTAAATATTCTTCATTTATTGATCGAAGAAAAAATTTCTAAATATATAAATAAAAAATAATATAATAATTGATATGATAAAAAAATATCATTTACTTTACACGCTTCGCATGTAACAGCACCACAATGCCATCCTGAAGATTGTTCAGAGCATACTTGACAAGGATCAGATTGAAAATCTTGTAAAAACGGTGGATAGGACGTTGAACTTATATGTAAATCAATAGCATCCATAAATAAAAATAGAACTTGTCTAAAATAAAATACATAACATTGTTCGTCTTATCACTTTCGACAAAAAAAAAAAAAAAATCTTCATGCATAAAAGAGAAACAGAGACTACACGTTGATATGTATAATGCAATTTTGAAGAAAAAAAATGCGATTTTTGAAGGATAAAGGGAGAGAAAGTAATCATTCAGAGAAACCTTTATTTACCCAACGTTTTTAACTAAACAATATCGAAAGAGTATCTAACGATTTCTTAATGTTATTTAAAAAAATGTATACAGAAAATACTGTCATATTAAACAATAAATTGAATTTTTATAATTATTCACAAATGAGAACGATTCATATGAGAATTAAAAAAGTTTTCTAAGAACTAATTTGTTGTTTAATGGTATATTGAGTATTTTTTCTTCTCTTTCGTTTTATGATCAGATGTTTTAGACAGATGCAAAGATGATGCATGAATTTAGTCATAGATATACTAGATATATTTCTTCCCTCATTCATTTCTATCGTAGATATATAGATGTACAGTGAGTAGATAGATATATATATATTGTACATTAGAAAAGTGAAACTAACCTTTATCGACAAAATATGAGAAAGAGTAGTCCAAATGGAAAAAAATGAAAAGAATAGAGAAAGAGAAACAAAGATCTATATCTCTTAGACTCATACAGAAAGAGTGAAACTTAAATAACATAGACTATTCAATGTAAAATCATTAACAGAGGCAAAATACTCTAGAGTAAGAATTACATCCATATAATTATCACTGAAAATCAGTACAATTTTGATTTCATTTCTCATCTATCACTCTTTCTGTTCAATATAGACGATACAGTGGCCGAACGACAACATGTACACAGTGTTATCTACAGAACAAAACAAAAGGGAAAAGATCATTGAGTTCAACATGTATGTATAAAACATATTTTATATCACATAGAGGATCATTATGAACTGTAAAGGAACAAAAATTTTCTAATAGTAGCATAACGTAAAATGAAAATAGAGGCAGTTTAATAAGATTTTTTTTTCAATAAAGATTAATGGTCAAAAAGGGGATGTTTTCTTGTGTCTTGAATAATAGTCACTTAGTGACTGAAAACTTGATATCACTTAATCATTAGTGATTGTAATATGCCAAATGTTTTTCCAAATGTCATCTGTTATTTCTTCTTTTCTAGTATTTGTAATAAAATTGATATTATAAATCTATTCATACTCATACTTTGCCCTTTTAAGAGTAATAGTTTTGAAAATTTGGCTTAATATAATATTTTATGTATGTATATGTTTTATGTACACAAAAAATAAAATAGTCATATAGACTAGAGATATGTGTATATTAAAAATAAGTAATTAACAGAAGAACTTTTTGACAGAAAATGAATTCCCTTTGGATTTGTCACGCAAACTTTCATTGTTATTGTTGGTAGTGTTTAAATAGTATTTTGTTCACAAATTGCGTATGAGTACAAATATTATTCTAGCAAAAAAAGAAATGAGAATTAAACGACATTTATTATAAATATTTGTATAGCTTATTTGATGCTCTCTGGGATCAAACATCTAGGAATATGGTGGAAATTAGACACTTTTTCATAATACATCAATTGTCCCAATGATGATCTGAGTAGCGAATCTGATTCCCGTGTTCTATCTCAAGTTCCTTAGGGCTTACATAAAAAAATAAGCAAAGATATTTTTGGATCAATGAACTGATTTAATCATTGATCATTATACAATGTAAATATCAGAGTGATTTATTCGTGTAATACCAATTTAGGTCAAAGAAAAACAAGATATTCGATTATACGACAAGCAGACGTGCAACTAAAAGAGCGAATGTATTGCGCTTTCGTTCATAATTTTAATTTTAATTAAAAAACTTGATCATATTAAAGCCATCATTGGTTAACCATCTACTCTCGCACACTGTCATATTCTCGAAGAAATACGCTATCGAATGATGCATTTTTCACCATTTTACTCGTTTTTCTCAATTTCTGATGTATGTAAATGTTCTACAGACAGCAGATTCTATAGACTATCACAGCTGCATTTACAGAGATGCTTCAGTCTCACTCACTTTACTAAGCGTCATAGTAACATGATGCTATGTCATAGTTGATATGAGAGAAAGAATTATCTGAGCAGAGCAAAACTGATATTCTGCGTGGCTTGACATCGATGTATGAAGAGTGCTCAAATGAGCATAAAAACTCGGACAACATGCACCCTTGATTGTTTATTCAAGCTTTTTTATATTGTATTTTATATTTGATCGAAACAAATTGCCATTTGTCTAAATATTGATTAGATATGTTTTCTTTTAATACTGTAACAAGTTAACCATCCATAGTTATTGTATCTGATGATAGTTTATCATCAGACTTTTCCGTGTTAAACGATAATAATTGTGAAAAACTGTCGCTTTCTCTCTTGTTGTTTTTGTAACTTATAGCAACAAAAATGACGTGTTTAGCAGCTTCTAATCAGACCTTATGTTAGATTTGTCACAACTATTTTTCATCTGTAACATGAGCAAATAAATCAGCCCACATTCAAAGCCGATCTGAATAGTCAACAGTATCTCACTCTGTATTGTCGATAAATGAGAGATTTTTTTTTCTATCTTTTTTTGGATTATCTTTTTTTGGTTCATCAATAATATACGGTTAAACGGAATTTTATGAAAAATCGAGAACTATTCTTATATTTGGATTCAATATCGTACATCATCATTAAAATATAAAGTTTCCTTTTGAAATGAATATAGAATGTTTATGAATGAAGAGATGTGCATAAAATAGTCTCAAATTCAGTTATTTTTTTCGCTCATTATAGACAGAGTTTTATTTTATCAAATAATATCATATCACTAGACGTTATTGAATAACCTGACAAAATATCGATCATAACAGCACATATTAATTGCATCTTTTTTATTTTGTTATTCCCAAATACAAATACGTCGTACGATTGCATCAAAGTACACAAAGAGGATTAATGAGTACCAAATATTAAAACTATACAACAACAATAAATGAATAATTAATTCTTCTTTCTTTTTGTTGCGTTTTATCACAGAAAAATGATAGGACTTATGTACCGTATTTAACTAAAATCAGAAAGAATAAATAATAAAATAACCAAACACATTTAGTTAAGATAAAAATTAAATATACGGTATGTAAGTAAAACGGCTTCACCAACAAGAATATTTTTAAAACAGACACATAGAAACAATGTCAAAAATAAAATATTAAACAAGTAGACAAAGATTTTCTCCTAGTTAAAAGCAACAAAAACAAGATGGCTTTTATTTGCAGTAAAAAAAAAATCAAATGAAAAATGTGATAAAAAGCGCATAGAACATCGTTCCCGTTAAAATGGGAGGATCATTTTATTTAGAAATCACTGCAAGAAAAAGCACTCGACTAGCACAAACGGTCAAGAAAAGTGAAAACTATCTTATCACCGGTAATAAAAATCCCTCGACTATATAAATAAACTGAAATATAGTAGATTTTCTAAAAGTAAAAGAAGAAACAGGTATTGACATCTTGATTGATATACACAAAAGAAAAGAAAAACGAAGTATTCAATCACCGCACAGCAGTTTACTTCGCTTAGTACATCATATCCTTCAAATTTTAGAAAGTAATAAAATAAAAAGAGCAAATATATTTTTTTTAAATACTTTTATCTACTTTTCTACTTTTTTAGTTTTAAAATAACTTTTTACAAATTTTTTGTTTTTTTGTTCACTTTAGACTACACTGTACACACGCAAAAATAAACAAAGAAGAAAATATATGTGCTAATATTCATTTAAACTAACGTTTAAATATGAAAAGAGTATATATCACAATCAGAAATAGTCACGTAAAAAAACGAGAAAAAGAAGTAAAAGAGTTGCAGGAGATATTACTTAACTGAATACTGTATATTGATATTACGACAAATACAATATTCTCGAATATCTTTGAAAATAAAAGAAAGAAAACACCATTCTACTATACCCGTAGAACTCACCCTTGCTCAATTAAACTAGAAACAAGTATTCGAATTTTTAAGCCCCACATAATCTCATTTGTACGCGCAAAAACAAGAATGGAAATACATAAACAGTCATTATAATGTGTTGTTGATGATGTCATGTTTTTTTAATTTTGGCTGTTTGAAAACTTTGTACTAATCCATCTTTTAATCTGGCTGTAACCGTTTCTAATGTTGAAATTTTTATTCTTAAATCTTCGTTTAATTTTTTATATTCATCACATTTATAATCCATATCACCAAATTTTTGTTTTCGAGCTGCACGTGAATTTTTTGAAGCCATATTGTTGCGTCGTCGACGTTCCAAATAATAACTCAAATCATCTTCAGTTTTAACATCATCAGCACGATTTACAATATGAGATGTACGCGAACGTTTAGTCCTTGGTGTCGTACATGTATCTGACGACGATGCTGTTGTTGCTGGTAGCAAATTAGGCGTATTAAAACATGATGAAGAATCATCATTGCTATTGTTATTATTATTGTTATAAGATGATGTTTGAAGTGAATTTGAGCCAAGTGAGGATGTTGATTCATATCGTGTACGTGTACGGGAACGATAACGTTTTTTTGATGGTGATTCTGTTATTTTTTTTGTCATAAATGCATGATCATGTTCAATGGCTGCCAAAGCAGCAGCATCAAACGAAAAATGTTGAGGTTGACAAGCAAGAGAGGTAGGTGGTGGCGGTGGTGGAAGTAGTTGAGGTGATTCATCAATTCTAATTGATTCAAGCGTATTCAATTGGGCATAAGTGGGTTGACACATATAAGAATGAGGTTCAATTTTTAACTGATAATCATTGTATTGTGGATCCGATGATGGCGGAAAAAAGTCGGTAATTAAGTCAGGTGATGGCGTTTTACGAGTTTGTGAAATATGATGATCACCGTCAATAGCTGAAACGCAAGAGGACGATGGACATGGCTGTCCAACTTCATTTATATTTGTCAATGAAATCAGTTGATCAATTGTGATAGAGTCAGTCTGAAATGAAATACAAAACAAATGGTATAATAGAGATTGTTCATAGTATACAAGAAAAAAGGTCTAATTTAATATATGAGGTGACTAAATCAAAGCCAAACGCGAAAATTAGAAAGTCGTGCGGATTAAATATAAATCCATACACATACCCCAGGTTCGATTGAAAGAAGTGATTTAAGTGAACTAAAATTGGGTAAATCATCTAAATTAACATCATCTTGGCATGTACTTAATAGACGATGTAAATTAAATGATGTGTTGGAAAATAATTCATTAAATTTATCTGATTCAAGATCTAAATAGAATAATAACGTAATATAAAAACATTCTAAATTAACTTATTAAAATAAATTATCACTTACCAATATTAAATCGGCCACTGGTCTTCATCAGTCCACGTAAAAGTAGACTGATCGTTCGTTCGTTGGGTAGTTGAGTATTGTTGTTGATCTCCTCGTCCGCTATCAAAATCGTCGACGTTGTCGAGTCCGAGCGAATCAAAATCGAATGGTGCTGATTGTCCAAGTTCGAAATTGTCGTTGTCAAGCATAGATTGTTGTTCGGTTCCTGGCTGTTGTAGTTGTTGTTGTTGTTGTTGTTCTCCGACATTATTTGGATTCTCTTCTTCACAAAAGAACATGCTCTTTTTCAACTAATAATAATAGTATGACAAAAAAAAGCAAAGGAAATTATATCTTTTTTTTTCTTGAATAATGTGATGCGGCGGTGTGTTTTTGCGTTTTTTTTTTCTCGCGAACACGGCGTATGTTGTCAAGTGAATGAGAAGATTTATGGACTGAACTCAACCTTTACGTAGAAAGAAACCGTATCTAGAACAAAACAAAAAAAAATTTTATGAAACATAAAAGATAATAAAAAGAAATGAGGACCAAGTTCACCTGAAACCTGAAACTAACGCTAAAAATCAACACACAACAAATTTTTTTCTCTTTTTATTAAGTATATGCACGCTTTTGTGGATGATTGAGAGAAGGAGAGGGAGGAAGAGGGGCGGAAATAACGAAAAGGAACGTCAATATTATATATTCAAACGCATCAAGGAGAAAACAAAACTTAAGGGATTTAAACCGACAAGTAAATATTTTCGTATTATAAACGTCGTAGAATATGGAAATAAACAAAGAAATAGGAAAGATTTAATTCCTTGGTAGAATGGATAAATGATTTTGATGGATAAGATAGATATACTAAAAGAAACCAAAACTGACTATGCTTATAGCAACTAATTTTTGCTACATTCTCATTTATCTCTCTTGTCAATTTGAAGCTTGAGAGATTGTAATTGTCTTAAAATGGCTAATGGTTTCTAAAGAATCTTCCAAGAAAAGTGATTTGTACAAAGTCAGATAGAGATTCAAAAAAATTGAACATTTTTTAGAAATTATCCCACATATACACATAGAAATCTCCAAGCTCTAATTAAACGACAGTACCTTATAATTTTACAGTTGTTCTTATATGTCTTTATACATTATCTATCAATAATTTTGTGATATACTGTATGGTACTTTTTATTGCTGTTATACTCAGATAAACATCAATCACTTGATAGATCGTTTATGCGTCTGGCTTTTATTGTAGAAACAAAATACTTTTTTTTTTCTTCTATATATTTTTCTCTTTCTCTCCCATTATATCCTGACATCATGTTTAATAGAGACACTTATGAGTCATATAGAAATATAGAAATATAGATATATATTTCTAATATATTTATATATAGCTATAGTGCCTATATATACATGTGAACAAAAGATAAAAATATAAAAAAAGTTGATAAGTAACCGGTTTCGTACTAGATTCGAAACACAATAACCCTTAAAAATAAATGATACAATTATTCACTTAATGACGACGCTTAATTAAACAGATTTTTTAGATATTGTCTATTTCGCAATACAAAATGGTTTTACTTCTCTATCGATAATTTTCTCTTCTTTCTGCTATGTATAAAAAAAGGTAATAGAGCCGAAATGATGTCAAACATGTCCTAATAAGGAGACAGAAAAATAAAAATTTTTTTTCTTCCTTAGAATAACGGAAAAGGTCTATTGACAACCATCAGTGTAATCGATGACTCAAGACTTGGCAACACATGAGTAATAGACACGTCCCTCTCTCTTTTTTCTGTTGACACGTATTTAATTTAGAATTACAAAAAAAAGGATTATTTTTTATCTTGGTTAAAACAATTTCATTTTTCTATTAAAAGATAACACGTCAAAGTTACTAAAAGACAAAATATTTACAAGCTTAATACAGTTTTAAAAGCAAATTTTCGTTCATTAAATTTAGTTTAAAAGTTGGTTCTATTAATAAAATGTGTAACATTTTTTTTGTGTGCGCCATGTTTATTCATATGTACTTTATAAAATTTAAAAAACTCAAAACGATATCTGCAGTCTCTATGCATTATTATTTTCTTTTCAAACTTTAAATCTTGACATCCGAGAATCAACAGATGCAGTACTCTAAACCCTACAATTTGTCGTTCTTCCCACGCATTGACTTACCTTGATAACAAATGTCGAAGTGGCCATTTTTTTACTTAGCAAGTAAAAAGCTGATACATTTTATACACAAGTTTTAGTTGTCAAGCTTCAAAGGTCACTTTGTGTACGATAAAATGAAGACCTTACTCAAGTTCTCAATATCGCGTTTCAATTGCGCATCAAAATTATTTAACAGCTAGAAATTCTACCACAACACAGAACAATAGATGATTTTTTGACTTCCAGTATTTTTAACGATATAAAACAGCGATAAAAACTAATTTTAATAATAAACATATAACAAAAAAAAAAGAAAATTTTCTATTTTCTAGCATAAAAAACAAAAACTTTGTGAACAAGCTTTACTAGAGGAAAAAAGACCAGCGATTTTATACTCGTTATCATATAAGAGATTTGCTCTGTATCTATAAATTTACTTAAAAATGGATTCTAGAAGTAATAGGTGGTCAGATGGAAAAGATGTGTGAAACTTTCATCCAATGAATTTGTGTTTATAAAAAGTCCAAAAATATATGAAATAAGTACATCTTTGTCATTTTGATCACATATTAATTATTTCAAAAAAAAAACTTTTCCACTTCTATGAGAAAAAATTTAGATAAACTCAAACGTGAGTCATCCTTAAAAGATCATATATAGAAGATTTAATTTTACTTTTTTTTTATTACACAACCTTACTTTTTCACTATTGTACAATATTTTTTTCATTCTACTTTTAGTCATATTGTAACGACAAAGCCAAAACTCACTAGTTTGAATTGAGCCACCATGACTTCAATAAACAACTTTACTGTTTCTTCATAATATCCTATTAACGATAGAATAAATTTTCTATTTTTTTCTTTTTTCTTTTTACTTTTTTCTTCTTCAGAAACATTCGGAATAGTGTCCTTGACAAATAAAACACATTTCATATGGTCTACTTTTTTATTTTATGTTTTTTAATCAAACATGGTTATACTTAAAAAATACTTATGTTATAAGATTTAATTTATGAAGAAAAAAAAAAAACAAAATAAAGAAAACAAAAATAATAGTAGTTTTTCGTTACCTGGAGAGAAAAAAAAACATATATACATAATATTTTTTTTTCTTTTTAAAATGATGTCACGTTGACAAATTTTATAAAATATAAAATTTTTCTTTTGAAAATAGAGAATGATCAACCTTGAATTGTCTTCTGTTAATCAAATTTTTGTTTAATCTATCTATTCGTATACTATAAAAAAAAAAAAATGAGAAAAAAAATGTGATTCTATAGATTGAAAATGAGAGGCAATTTAAAAACACTTTAGTAGTTCTCTGTAGTTAGCATCAATAGATTATCGAGTGAAATAAAATATAGATGAAATAAAATAAATATTTTTAAATACTAAAATACAATTGCAAACAATTATAGATAAATAATATAATATTGAGCAATTAGGTACCTTTTTCTATATAAATATAATAGGTAGAAAATATGGTATAAACAGTGTAACATCCCCAAATCATAGAATGTTTAGGCGGCAAAATATGCCTATTCATATCCATCAAAAAAGAATGGAATAATATCCAAAAATTGATTTTGCCCTAAAAACAATTTTTTTTAATGAATGAAACTAATCACTTTCTTTCATCTGAAGAAATACTCTGTAAGAACTGCATTGTTGTCTAAGAGTCTTTTTAATTACACACAATATTCCCTTTCTACAAAAAACAAAAATTGATGAAACAAATTTTCAAACGGTTGACAATAACTTGTTACTAAACATCTTTCAGAAACGATTACATACATTTTTGATTTTTGATAAAAATGTACAAAATGTTTTTTATCGGCATCACAGTGTACAACAACGATTATACAAATTTACACTACTTCAAACTAAAATCAATAGGATATTTTTATTTACATAGCTAAATTATTCTTGTACCTGCTTCGTGTAGAAAGACGAAATCAGTATACTATGTTTCCAAAAAACTTTTACTTCAGAAGTTTTATATTGAGCAAAAGTATCAGTTTAGTTTTAATCGAATATTTTTACAATCTAAATATTGATATTCCACTGCTGTTTTACAAAAAATTCTGTTTTTTGCCAATATTCTAACATATGTATTGGTCATCCTCTTCTCCTGTTTTCATCTTGTTGACAAAAGTGGATGGAAATAAAGACCCCAAAAATTTGGTCACTGGTTTTTCAGAAATCCAGTTTTTAACCTATTTACATTATCATCCCACGAGAGCTTGCTACAGATACTTAGGACAATACCTCTAACGTCACTTCTTTTTTCATTTTTCACGCTCTTTAGAAGAATTAGAAAATTTTTACGTATGAAAACGTTTTGCTAAACTTCGAGTAACATATCACTAAACGCAGTTTTTGACGCTGAGCACGAACATGACGTTAGTTTTTGATAGAAAATGTTTTTATGGGTGAAAAGCCGGTTCAGAAACCCGTTTTTCCCTCTGAACTTAAAAGGTCTAAATTTCTCTTTTCATACCCCTATACAGTAACTACTGGACTACATAATGAAGATTAAAGTCGCGTTTTCACCCTAAGGAAAAAGCTTTTCAAAATTATTTTTTTAGCAAAACGTAGCTCGTGCTCTGTACTATCGACTGATGTAGTTTTCATATTTAATCCGTACTTATACAACGTAAAAAAAGATTTTTATCAGCTGAACGGAAAATTTTTGCTGCCACTGTATATCATCTACGTAATGTTTTTTCAAACTAACAGGCAATTATTGTCAAACAATGATCTCTTAAGAGCTTTCAAAATTAATTATGTTTACATATTCTATTATCAAAAGAAGGCAATCACAGACATAGCTAGCAAATTAGAAAGAATGACGAAATCATTTCAAAAACGACGAAGACAGAAACAGTACTTATGGCAAAAATCTAATGATACCAAAAACCAGAAAATGCATGAAGTAATCACTTCAATTTGAGGACTAAAGTCATTTGATGGAAAGGAAATAAAATATATACTGTCTATCAAATTTGAGAGCTGCTATCAGCAGTCAGTGTGACATACTTTCTACAAACATTCCACAGTGCACCTATAACTCTCAAAACAAATGAATATTTCAGGCTAAAATAGCTCTCCAATATAATAAACTACCGTCTATTTTGCAAATCACATTTCAATAGTCTAAGAAGTCTTGTTTGAGTAATCTCTTCAAATAGTTTTATTATATGAATCAAACGATAGTAACAAGAAAAAAAAATGAACCATCCGCAATTGCTCATTCGTCTCAAATTCTCACAACTCATATTATTAATAATCGGTCAATTCGCGAACGTTTACAAATATTGATCATGTCTCTTAAACATAATGAAATGTGTTGGTAATGATCAACTAAAATGTAACATATGATTGATCCAGCGATTATTTTAAAATGTTTTTATGTACTGACATAAAACTATTACTGCCGTGAGTAATTCATTAACCCATCAAAAACAGTAGCTCACATAAATCATTCTAATAATAGAACTGTAGTCAATATTGACTAGTAATAGATCAAAATTGACGTCGAAAGAGGCAAGTGCTGAGCAATGAACAATATATCATCACTAGTAAAAAAACCTACAATCTACGCCAATTCATCTCATCTTCTTTAAACATTAAGTATGTGAAGTATTTCTATAAATCTCGTTAAAAAGAATTTAAGGTAACTGTGAATTTATTGTTTTTTTTCTAAATTTTCCTTGTACAAACACACGTGGTACACAGACATTTTCTTTGATATTTATTGTATCTTTGAAAATATAACAATTTTCCAAAATATCAAAATTAGATGATTGAAATAATTCTTCAATATAATTTAATGAAAAAAAATAAGCTCTTGTACCGTCTTGTCTTACATAAAAATTATTCTCTAATTTATGTTGACGTTGTTTCGAAAATCTTAACATAGCATAATCATGTAAACCATAATCACGAAATAAAATACAACCATTCGGTTTTAATACCTGAATATAAAGAAGAAAAAACATAAATTCAACATCGTTTAAATTATACAATACAAATAACTTACATTATAAACATTATTTAATACTTGTTTCATTTTATCTGGATGAATTGCGGATAAAACAAATACCATCGAGACAATATCTACTTGTTCACGAATATTTTCATGAAATATATCACAACAGTTATCGGCAGTTAAATCACATACAAATGCACAAATCCGTTTTGTATCATAATATTCATTTGATTTTACTAATTGAATTGCGCGTGATGAAAAATCACATGCATAAACATAAAGTTTTGGTAACTGTTCAACTAATGGAAATATAAAATTGCCAGTTCCTAGAATGAAAGAATAAAATAAATCAATTAACTAAAGTAAGTTTTTAACTGGTCAAAGTTGTAAAAGGTTTTCATAAGGATAGACATAATATAATTGTTTTCTTACCACAACCAATTTCAAATAAGATGAGACGTTCTTCTTCATTTTTAGGATTAAATTCTTGTTCAAATTCCTGTAGTGTCCAATGTCGATCTTTAAAAAATTTTGTTGTATTACGTTTATAAAATTGATCCCAATGTTTTCGAGCATTAATTTCATATTGATTTTGTTTAAAAGTGCTAACAATCTGTTTTTTTTGCTCATCTTCTGAGTATAAACAATTATATTCTTCATCGGTTAATTTTCGTATGTTAGTAGAACGACAACCAACTGGTCTATTACTATCAATTTTTTCTTCGATGTCAACATTTTCTGCAGACATTTCTTGCTCAAAAATCTAAAAACTAATATAAATCGATAAAGATAAATGTGGAAAGAATCAAAAGGAATGATTCAGTTTATTCGTCAACTTTATCCATCTACAGCCATTCTTATTTGTGTCGATAACAAAAGAAACGAATTTGTTTTCTTTATGGCAACATTGGATGACACAGATAAGAAAAAAGGCTATTACTGGTAACGAGCATCGAACATTCAAAATAAAAGATAAAAAGATCAACAGTAAAAAGAAACACAGAACGAAGAAAAAAACATACATGTGCACTAAGCTTTTCTAAAAGCTTTTTTCCATAGCGAGATACATGAAGCAATGCTTATCTATTGATTTCTCTGTACATCCTTTTTTTTCTTAGCTTACTATCTTCTCAGAAATTAATGAACTTGCAAGATTAAGTTCAATTAGAAAAAGAATTTGAGTTTTAGACAGTAATAGATGTAAAAACATCAGAAAAAGAAATAGCAAAAAAAACAGATATGCATTGTTCTCTATTGATCGATTTGTCAAAAAAAGAAATTTAATTATTGATAATTTTTAAGTTGTTGATGTTGGTTTTGTTTCTTCTTCATTCTTTTTTTGTTGTTCTTCACCTTTAGGAACATCTTCTAGATCTGGTAGTGGTTCATCATCACTGTCCGTTCCATTTTCATCATCTAAATCATTTA
>CAJNOQ010001577.1:0-30226 GCA_905250885.1 Didymodactylos carnosus | reverse complement strand
CAAAGTTAAGCAAAATTCTAATGTCTCTTCCGTTCTTTTATATAAGTTCAGGTGCAAAACAAAAACGTGAAAGAATTGTGGACCGCCACGCACATCACAACTACAGTTTTCCTTACGTTTCGCGAAGCGACTGTAAGAGTTTTCTCTGTCATAATCATGCGTAGCAATTCATTTCGGTAGCTATTCGATAGTTTAACGTGAACTTTTTATATAACTTAAATGGATTCATCTCTTCTTGCTGAATATGAATGATTCATTGTTATCCACCGGAAAAGCCTTGATGATAAACAACAAGAAATCTTTGTCGTCATACAACTCTGTCATAACAGGTGAACAATCAAATTTATACTAATAAATATATCGATGAAACGAAACAACGGATCGGATGCTTTATCAAAGAAGTAATTGGTTTTAGTGAATATTATTGTTATTGTCATCCGTAACGAGGATCCAGCAGAAATAATCAATAACTCATCTCAAGTAATTTATCGTTTATTTATGATGGCTCTAAGATTCAATGTCCTCGCCTTATTGGAGCTACGGAGTCGGCGAAAAAAGTATCACTAGTGATTAGATCAACTAAAGCACAAAATTTACCTTGCTTAGACGTACAATGTTTTATAAAAGATTTTAGATTTTTATTAACCATAAATAACTGACAAAAGAATAATTTTTCTTCTCAAGAAATTCAATATTCTGATGCTGTAGATGAAAAGATATTGTTGTCCCGTCAATTGTTGTACGACGTTCGTACGGCGTAGTTGTTTAAATAAGGCTTTACTTTTTAGAGAAGAATGTTAAACAATAGGATCAAAATAAGTACATAAACATGATCGAATCGTGCATTTGATTTAGATAGATTATTAAAATAATTTTACTTTAAGGGCTAGATACTTAACATTAAATGACAATGATTTTTAATGAATAATAGGGTAATCATTCAATAATAACAGTAAGCTTCGTTTAATATAGACGCCAAGGTTCTAGTCTTTATTAATTTTGAATTATTGTTAAAAGAAGCGAGTATGGCACAAGATTTTATTAGTTCATATCATCAAAAACTAAGGTTTAAAGATGATCATTCTGCAGAATATCTTTCCAAGAGTACTGTGTTTGACTTTTCCGTCTTTTTCAGTATTACTCCTGTAGATATTGTTTTCAGGGATCCCAGATCCAAAAACACAAAAATCAGAAAATAAAAGTCAGAACAATAAAAAGCAGAAACGAAGCAGAAAAGTTCGAAAAATCAGAATTTTTCTGCCAAAACTAGAAGATTTGGGATCCCTGATTGCTTTAGTTAGTATAAACAATTTGTCACATACTAGAAAATCAAATATTTTGTATAAGTAGTGCTCTCTAGCTGTATACATACTATTAAGTATAATTTTCACTTTTAAAAAGCACAACATCAAGTTTTACTCGAATGGATATTTTAAAGTCTTGACTGTTTAATACGTACATTTGTTTGTGTCATGATATTGACTTGTAATTGTCAAAAATTTGATCCTAAATAAAGTTAGTAATGTCAGTTTATTGTGAAAATGTTAATGATTGCTTGTTTAGTTTTTGTTTGTTTTTTTGAAAACAAAGGATTCTTTTTTTCTGTTAACTTCGTGCTAACAATATGTGTATGTTCATCGAAGTAATAAATATAAATCGCAAACAATAGTTAAAATTGAATGACTGACTACATTTCTCTGACCTTTTTTATGTATTCTCTCGTGTTTATTGCACATAGTATTGTACACAGATGCATAATAAAGATTAAAATATCGATTGAGAGAGTGAAAAATGTCCGATAAATAGGTTTAAATAGATAAATATCACAGAACAATTTAAGGCAAAATATATTTTTAGGTCCAATTATCATCATCATTTTATTACTGAACTTTTCGACATCTCAACAGAGAGTTATGTATATCGAATGTATGTGTGTGTAATGATTGTCATCTCTACATAGGACAAATAATATTCGTTATATTTCTTTTCATATCGACAGTCACTTGTTCTATATCTATTATTCTTATCATTATTTTATATCTGTAGACTCACATTTCACGTTCATATTACTTTCTAAATTATTACACATATACATAGAAGAATGAGAGCATATTATATTATAGAAAAGTTACTTTTTCCAATACTCACTCACTTTATACATCAACTTTTCATTTCATATATATATATATATATATTAGATCATCCAGACAACCTTACTCTCTATTATTTTAACAGTACGGTATGTGACTTCTACCCATTCGTTAACAGGTTTTTCGAGACTTCTTTTATCGAATTTCTATTTTATAGTCAATTTTATATTGGTTACCTTTACAAAAAATTCTCAAGGACAGTTTAGACAAGAAGCGCAAACATCTTAAATCTTCAAGCAAAAAGACAAAAAATAGTTTCAGCCTAGAAAAATCAACAGTGACGAATTGAGTAATTCAGAGGTCAGCAGTACCACAATGCTAGGCAATTGTGTTGTAACCTTGGTTTGTTATTGTTTTGAATTAAAAGATTCTATCTATATATAAGAAATTGTTCGTTCAATAGGAAAGATGAGCGTTTATTTCAACGAAAGGAGATCTATCTATTAAAGGTCATCTGTCATCATGTACTTGATCGGTTAGGTTTTTGGTAATAAAAAAAAAAAAAAAACGAAGAAAAACGATTTTGTATACTGAACGACTTTTGTAGTACATTTCTCAAAATAGTAATCAACAGATAAGTATACGTTCATACACACGAGTGAACAGACATCGAGTCGAGTCTTGTCGAATGTCTATACTTTTTTTTTTCTTCATGAAATTACCTTCATTTTTACTCGCTTTCTTGTCTTTACACAATGATTGATACATGTATAATCATATACATGTACTCTTTTATTTTAGATCTATGCATGTATTACTCTATCATCATTGTTCAACATTTCTTTTCTCTTTCTCTCTTTTTCACTCCTTCCTGTGTCTTTATGTTATTTATTGACATAATTAAATATTGTTTGTTTAGTTTCAAATTCTCTTAAACGGGATTTTAGCTAACGTTTATTATCGAAGGAGTCATTGTTATAGTTAAAAGTTCAAGTAAGTCGGATAGAAATATCTTACTATAGACATCATGTTAGTTAATAAAAACAAGTATTTTTAACATTTAACATTATACTCGAGTCACACCTTATGAATAATGAATGATAAAGATGTTTCGAATCTATTTTATATCTTTTTCGTTTTGTCGCGAATCTCTATAGTCTGATTAGATAGAATTTTTCTGAGTTGTTAGAAATGCAGAGTACATTGTTCTCTATGAAAAAAGGTGTTAACGAGCTTTGAGTGATTTTTATTTTAATTCTGTATTCATTCAGTAAAAAACTCCTAACGGAGCCTGAGTATGGGCTTAATGAAAGACTATTATAACAAATACAAAATGTGAATAAAAAAACTCTCAGAGCTCTATCATTTTTCATTTTATTAATAAATATTTACTCTATACTTCCGCATACTTAAAAAAAAATTTTGTCTCTTCCTTCTTTCGAATTGCACACTCTTTTTTTTACAGATCGAAAAACTCGTATCTAAGCTTGTAACATCCTTAGGCAATGATACATAGTTCAATATTACTAAAACAGGTTGGGCGGAAATCTTTTTCTAATCAATCACTGGTGCACATGAGCAGAGCATTCGAAATTAAATGTCGCATTAATTACGAAATTTCAGGGACTAACACAAAATGTTGAACAAATACCAATAATATTTTAGTTGAAACGAGAGCAAAAGAAATGTAATTTATGTCTGAATACGTCAAAACTGTATTCACTGCATCTACTATAGTTCCAACGTATTTTTTGATATTAAATACCATTTAAATTGTGCATAAAGGTAATCAAACTGTTAGCTTTTTTGAATATCAAAATATTCAAATATAAATATTCTCCTATGCAACAGAGGAGAACAAAACCACTAAACATTAGCTCTAGCTCTTCTTTAAGAGTATGCGCTCGAGTCCCGTTTCTGTGAGACTTTCATACCGTTTTTATCTGGTTCTTACAATATCTTACAAATTGCCGTTATAGAATGCGGTTCGAGACTACAATACGTAATCTATTAAAAAATGTGTATATTTAGTGCACTTTTCAATCTGTTGAAAAGAATAATCTTGGTTGTATGAAACATTTAGATTCTAGATAAGAATCACATCAGTGTTTATTTTATATCCATTTTTTAATCGATGACATATTATCAACAACAAAAAGTAAAGTTGGTTTTGGGTTGCTGAAAAGTGTTTTCGTATGCAGCACACTCGACAGCCGAGAATATTTTCTAGTTTTTGTGACGAGTATTTCAAAAAGTCTAGGAAATATTTTGAAACAAAATGACGCAAAAATATTTCTATGGGAAAATAATATTAGTTTGATATTTTTTCCTAAGCTTTTGGAAGTACTCGTCGCCAAAAATAGAAAATCTTCTCGATTATCGAATGTGCTGCATATGAAAAAGCACTTTTCAGCAACTCAAAACCAACTTTATTTTTTTTCCGATGATATGATAGTTACTGAGATTTATTCGATATAGTAGATGGAGCCATATAGTGAAAAGTACTAAATAAATTCATAAGAGAACAGTAAAAAACAGATACAGGAAATAAATACTGATTTAATTTTAGTTTACAGCCTTTACGCCGTTAGAACTGTCAATTTTTGTGGAAAAGCCAATATCGAGAAAAATTTATGGTCTATTAGCCTATATATGGAATTTATGATGCTTTTGGCCTCTAAGGCTTTTTGAAGAACTTTCTAAGAACCTCAAAAATACGTTTTTTAATCAAATTATTTGCTCCAGCAAATATTTTGATATTTTTTGCTTTCTATAGTGCGAGTTTTACGAGTAGGCTCTCAAAAATCTTACTAAGGTCTTCTGCACGAATCCTAACAGGATCTTATCAAGATTTTTTATTGAATAAAGTTAACAGATTGATGATTTGGTTGTGGCGACGGACATTCACTAAAAACATGCCGAATACCGAAAAAAATAGTTTATAAGCGCTCTATCTGGCATCGATAGTCAAAGAGGCAACTTCTGACGACAAGTCCAAAGTGTTAAGAAAACGTAACCCAAAATCGAGTTGGCAACGATCTAGCCGTAGGATCGGATAGGATTCTGATGGAGTTGTAGGTATATATATGTCTATAAGTATAAAATATATTTTTTGACAAAATTCGTATAATACAGATGACTGAGGAGTATTTCGAGCACTCAAAACGTGATTCTGATGAGCACTCGCCGAGAACTCGACTTCTTAGAAAATGAGACTTCGAACCCCTCGAAACTAAGACCAATTTTGAGCGCTCAAATTTCGATAGGCTTGAAAGTTTTTTCGAGACCTCGTATAGAGATGTTCGCGATTTTCGAGAGCTCGCTGCACTGTGGGCAACGATATCAAGTGAAAAATGAAAGTGAACTTTTTCTAGATTGAAACAGATGTTCGTATACTTTGAAATAGGCTCTGTTTAATGACATAAAAGTTTTATTCCAACTGTTAATGATCGTGGGAAACAATGAGTCGAAAAGTACTCTGAAGACAGAGAGAGGCGTAAAAAAAAATTGTTAGTATTGAATCGAGCAAACTTAAAAGTAAAAATGACAGAGGTTCTACACGTCTTCTACTATTTATATGAGAAAAACTTTCTCAGTATGGGCCGATACGCTCAGAGAAATTAGTTTCCAAATCAAGTGATTTTCTGTATAGCTGTGATCAACATACTAAGGTTCGAGAATTTTTCAAAGCCTCCCAGACTTTGTAAATGTGTTAATTCTGTCTAACCTGCGCCAATACAGATAACATAAATATTTCTGGTCTTCACTATAGGTTTTTCAGATAAAATTCATTTTTTTTCTGTAAGGGAACATTTCTATTAAAACCAACGTGAGATTTAGAATTAGCGCATTAACTACGTCGAGTGGTACGTAATTCAAAATTGTTTTCAGAAAACTATTCATAAAAAATTTGACTTGAATCTCTTTCCGGAATTTTATAAATAACTTTTTTTCTGTAGTTTTCTCTTTATATAGCCGATCGTTCCGTCAAAAAAATATGGTCCGCAATGACCTTGAACTAAGGAAAGGAAGAATGGTTATATGAAGTATGAAGAAAGGAATAGGAAAAGGCTTTGATTCTTTTCGCTATTGTGTAACAGTTTGTTGCACAGTAGTCGGAGGGCACCGTTAATGGTTTATTCAACTATTGATTCGCATTTATGCGCACTATACTTAATTCATTTTTAGCCTTGATTGTTTTATCCGTTGAACTAATTTTTGTCTAAAAGGACAGTCTACGCATATACGTTTCTTTTCACTCTTGTTCTAACATACGCGTGAGTCTTGCGTTATAAGATTCCACAAGCAATTTATTTCAAAACTTAAATAAACGAAAAATGTATAAGTATATAGTTCTAAACTCAAAGGATGGAGGTGGGACATAAAATCAGGTCTGGAGAAACCTGAAGAAAGCGCTTTACAATATTTTTGAATATACCATTAAAAAGAGCATATTAGAAACTTATAAAAGCTTTATTTATCAGTGTTAGAACTTCACTGAATAACTTGATTTTGTAGAAACCCTAGATTTCCCGAAAACTAACAAAGAACTTAGAAACTTTTCTTATTGAATGAAAATGAAATCAGCACATCAGAAAACCTACAAGCATTATTCACTAACATAGTGTAGCAGAAAATCTGTCCTCTGGAAAATCAGGAAGTAAGAATTTCGAAATTTTTTCAAGTCATCCGTTAGAACGAGCATATCAGAAAACCTAAGCAATGTCTTCCTAAACTTTCTAAATGCTTTGTTGAGATGTTATAGCACATGTCTGCATCATACGGCAAAACTGCTCACTGCACTGCACTACACTATAATTTTTTGTCTGCTTAAAACTGCTAGATTACATAAGATAGTAAGTTTAAATTTTTATTGTAAAATAACTTTAACAGAATCAACCGCTCGTATAATTTTCATTAATATTGGATTTGGATCTATTATTATTGGACTTTAATTATTTTCCTTTTTATCATTTTAGTAATATTATAATGCTGTAGTAAATAATGATGGAGGAATCACAAATGGTAGGATTAAAACAGAATTTATTATCTACTCATCAACATTATTCGGATGTTAATCTTCATAAGACTGACTGCGATACGTATGCCAGTGCTATATTACGAACATTGCAGAGTTTTAAACAACCAGAACATAATTGTCTACTATCGATTAAATGCAATGATGACATTAGTGATAGTTTAGACGGGGTAAGTTGAAATTGATAGCGCTAACGTTTCTTTCAAGAGAAAAAATTAATGTTTTTGCTTACATAATGGATAATGAACGAAATAAATCATTTTTTAATTTAATAAAACTGTTTTTTTTATAAAGTTTAGAATCAAAATGACAATAGAGAGGAGAATTTTTTCTTAGAGGATACTTTTACGCTATCTGTGCCTTTATTCACACGACCGTTTTTGAATGAGGCCACATTCAAGTTGAGGGTGATAAAATACATCAGGAATGATAGTTACAAAATGAAATTCGATAAGTCGAACGTTTTCATGGTTTGCAAACATGAAATGAAAGAGACTTTAATCACGAAGTAATTTAAGTATTAGGTCTTGAATGTGGTCTCATTCAAAACGGCCATATTCTGAATGAAGACATAGAAAGATTAAAGAATTTGTAAGGAAATTGCGTAATGAGTCAAAGTAAATAGTTTATGATTTTTTGTTTTTTGTTTTTAATATCAAAATAATTTGCCAGAATATACTGCGTGAACTCGTTAAGAAAAAAATCTTCTCTATGTGCAATAATCAACGAACTTTTACGACATCTTTTACAATGAGTAAAAAGTACAAGAAAAGTAGAAAAATTTTGAGTTCATTTTGATAAATACACTAGAATAGTCTGCTTTTTATTGTATATGTGTGTGTGTGTCTATTGACGAATATCTGGATAAAAGAATATTTCTGTAGAAACAGTTTAGTTACATCTTATTTTTTAGTTATTTAAAGAAATAAGCGAATAATATGGTTTTTTTATTTAAACCAATTCTTAAACAACTTGTAATGACAGAAAATACCATATAATATACTTCTTTTGAATTAATTATTAATTAAAACAAAGTTTATAGATGAATATCATTATAACGAGTATAAACATTCCTTTATATATTATTTTGCCTGAAAATATCGTTTTCCATATCATTTGTAAATAATTTTCTATTGAACATTTGATAGTCTTAGCAATTTGATTCGAGTGTAGTGTTCATGTTTTCTTATTCTATTTTTTGTTCAGCTAACTAATATTATGTAATAAAGATTATGTTCTTTAAACGTAGTATAATAAGATATCAAATTTTTTATTCTTACTCTCTCTAAAATATATAAATTTTTCTTTTTCTTTTTTTTTAATAGTTGTTGTACGCATATACTGCATATCTAACACTCTTTGAATTTGTATACTCTTGGTGACGTTAAATTGATACAGTTTTCGTTCACAGATGAATGTATAACATACCTATTCTCTCTTTCATTCTCGTATAACACTGAAAAAGATTATCATTGTCCAACAATTCATATCACATTATTTTTTTCTCAGAGAGAGAGAGAGAGAGACAATTTTGACCTTCGTTTTAATACGTAACAACATGTATAGATCAACGACGTATTAGAAAGCTTTGAAGTCAATGAGCTGTGTATATAAAAAAAAAAAATTCTTTAAAATAAAATCCTTTTTCATTTTTAGCCATCATATACATCGTTACAAGGGTTCTAAAGCGTAATTGAATATTATAGACAAAATAGAGTGATGAATATAAAAAAAAAAAAGAAATATGTAAAATCATTTTCTCTTTTTTTCTTCTCTCTCTTGATAAGACTAGTATGGTACTTGAGTATGGTTTAATCGAGAAGTGATATTGTTCAGTGTGTATGTATGTATGTGTTTGGATACTTGCATAACAGGACACAAGAATTAAAAACGGAATGTGGTTTTCTTATTGCAATAGAGTTTAATAAAATTTTTGTTCAAAAAAAGACAAAAAAAAAAGAAAAAAAACAACGAAAAAAGAAAACGAAAGAAAATGTGTGAAACAAGAACATGACATCATAATACAATATTGTATACAGGTAATCTTTAGGATAGTAAATATTATCATATATGTAAATAGGTACATGAAAGAAAACGTTTAGAGGGATAAGCTAATGTTCAATATTGACTTGATATGAAATCTAACAATTTAAATAAAAAGAGACAGAAAAGAAAGAAAGAAAGAATATTAACAACTATTTTTTTTTTTGGCGATTGATTAAAAAATAATAACTGTTCAATTTTTTTCACAGATATCATCCAATAGACGTGTGTATTGTCTATTGAATCGATACAGACTATCGATTAATTTGAGAATGTGTGTAAAGATTCATTCAAACTTTATGAAAGGAAATTTTTTAAGATAAAAACCTAGAAGTTTCAATTGTATTGAGAGAATACAATAAATATAGAATTTTCAGTTCAATTGATTCATTATGCTAAGTTCTTCTTCTTTTTTTTTTTCGTTCATATTCTATTCGTTATCAACAATATGTGATAGTTTTATCTTTCGATCATTTACACAAACAAAAAGTTAGCAGAATAATAACGATTGTGTTAAATATGTGCGGCTCATAATACGTGTTTGTGACAAGATTGTATAACTCCTTCTCTCTCTCTTTTTTCTTTTTTTTTTTATTACTTTATAGTGTTCATATTTCAATAAAATAATCAAACTTAAAGAAAAGAAAAGCAGTTCTATTTTATTTTAACGGGAATATAAGAAAGAACACTTTATTATTATTAATACCACCACCTTAAAATTTTGCGGCATTTCGTCTTTTCTTTTTGTTATTTTTTTGGTGGGATGTATCTGGACGAAAAATGATCTTTTATATGTACATAATAAAAGAAGGAGAAAGAAAACACAGAATCGAACACATGAACAACAGAATAAAACAAAAGTTTTTCTTTGATATTTTTGTTGTGAATTATGTATATACCGACCCCCGATGATTATTGTACGAAAGCGAGAGAGAAAGAAGAAGAAGAAGAAGAAAGAAAAAAAAATTCAAAAAGAAAATCATGGAAGGCGGTGATTATATTTAGTTAGATTTTTGATTATGAAATAAAACAACGAAACTCGTTTGACAATATACTCCTGCTGCTTCTTTCTTTATTTAATAATGACAACAATTAATTTAAAGACGATAATTAACAAAAATACTTCTTCAAATTAATTCAATTAATTAAAAAAGCTAATAATAGTAATAGTAATTATCTCTTACTATTTGTTTTTTTTTTAATATTATATATAGAGAATTTTATGAGTTTGACAGGTAAGATTAAATCAGAGATGTATTAATAGTAGAATGATACTTTTATAAACCAAATGTAAATGAATATAGTTGAAAATATTTTTTATTCGATTCATATAGTTTATAGTGTAAACTTTTTAGAGATAATTCATTGTTTAGTAGAACAATGAGATGTATTTGATCTTTATCATTGAAACTGATTATTTAATATAAACTAAACTTTTTTTTTAATGAAACTATAAAAGAAACTAAATTTATATACATTCTTTTTCGTGACACAAATATAGATAAAAAATAATTGTTTTAATCAATCAGTTCATCAATTTTTTCTTTTCTAAAATTGACAAGTTTCATGGTGTATTCATATTGATAGTTTTAGTTCGAGAAATGTCTCTATTTCTTTTTTAGAAATGATTTTATTTCGTAGTCATAACAGGGGCACATAAAAAGACTTGTTTTTTTGACATCAAGGTTCACAAAAATATACCATGACCTTTACAATATTTGAAAAAAATACGAAAAGATGATAGTAATAAAAAATAATGAGAATGTGTATCAGTGAAAATGTTTAGTGCCTGATAATCCCAGATATTATTCAAATGAGTTTATGATTTCATCATATTTTCCTAGCGTATAGAGTAGAGAGAGAGTTTAGTGGGGTATATTTCAACTTATTATATTGTCTCACTCAACATAAATAGAAATGATGTCACTTTACATGATGTCTGAAATTTATTGTTTGCTTATCTATTTTTTTATTGTGCTTCTTCTGTACGTTAGTATAAAAGCGATCTCTTTAATCAAATCAATAGTAGATTCCAAGCAGAGATGGGGAGGGGGAGAGGTGCAGAGGGGATGCACATTCGTCCACTTTTGAAAAATGATGGCTTTTCACTAGCCGATCTGCTTTTTAAAGACTGACTCCCCTTTAAACCTTGTCAAAATGCTTGCACATAAGTACTGAGCAAGAGTACTTGAAAAATTTGTCGGCTACATCCACCCATTTGTTTTTTCATCGCCATATCCCTGATTTCAAGATATTTCTATATAGAACGAAAATCTATGCCTGTTTCTGCTCATTGACAACTCTTGAAGGTCCGTATTGAAAGTCAGCTTGTAGTGTGGCAGCTTCGATATTCCTTTGCTTATTATTTCTGTCTGCTTACATTTGACAATTTTTTCTGTGTGATCTTTAGGATTAAATGTCACATAATTCATAAATTTGAATTTTAATCTATTCTTGGAATTATTCTTAGAAAATTATTTATTTAGTTAAGAGCTAATTGACCATCTCTCTTGTAAAACTTTCGGCTTTGCTTATACTTAAAACTTCTTCAACAATTTCTCTTGTACTTTGCTCTGCTATATCAGGATCAGGTACAATTGAACTATTTTAAATTATTTCTTTACTTTTGTAACAAAACCGTTTCATTTTCAACTTTTTTTACAGCACATAGTTAACTAATCACAAATTGTAGACTAACGGTCTATCAGACGTCATTACTTATAGATGTATAAGGTATCCTATTGATCAAATTTATTCCCTATACATTTTTCAATTAATTGTGTATTTACATCTGTCGTTGTCAGAATTACATTTCTACACTCTTTTATATACTATGTAAATTATGTGTATGTTGTAAGTCACGTAAGATTGAAAAAAGTCACTTTATATATATGTAGATCGGGAGACACTGTGTAAATAAACAATTTTTCTCCATGTCCTACGGTGTTCAAAATTGATGATAGTTCTCTATATGCATGTTATTTACACATAACTGGACACTATAGTACAGTTGGTCTGAGACATACACACGGGTGTTGGAGTTGTGTGATAAATTTTTTTCTATTCTATAGATTGAGGCAAAGTTGCTTTCATCTGTGAAATTCAAGTGTTTTACGTTCTATGCCATACGTTTCAATTTGACAAGCAAATCTGTTGCTATTTTTCTTTTTTGCATAATCTGTCTAATAAAATGTGTTTATAAATACGTAATAATAAACTTTCAAAATTACGAACATTTCACATATTGAAAAGTGGAACTTAGTGAAAAGCTAACTTAAAGTATTTTTAATGCGATAGACTGTGGCAGAATATCGGTTGCAGATTAATTATTCCATAGCACAAATTTGAATTGGGATCTAAATTGAACAGAGAAATACTTAAAACATTTTTCTCTACGATATTTTAATCAAAAGATATTTAACATACAAGAATATAGTGTGTCTTTGACACACAAACTAGTAAACAGATCATTCCTGAGGTTATCACTTATATCTTCTATACTTATGAAGTACAGATGAGATTATTTTCTCATCTAGATTGAATAACGGAATATATTGTGGCAATTGAAGGTAAAATATACGAGAATAACTTACCGCAAACATTTTTATATAATTCTCAGAAAAGATTCATATAAAATAGCGATTAATCGATTAGAAAATCCTTGAATTTGAGAGTCGATATAAGTTAATTAAGTGGTAGAATAATTAATTTGACAACATCTTTAATTTAAACAATTCTTTCTTTATTAACTTCCAAATGCTGTATCTGAAGTGACGTTGCACTGCTCTGTAAATAGAGTACAAAAAATGTTACTTTTTTCGTCATAGTTTGAAGTGAGCCAAATCATCTTTGCTTGAAAAGTGTTGATTCAATTTCGAGAGAAGAACAAAAACTTATCGAATGAAAAAGAATGGAAATAATACCAATCACACATTTTGATAAACAAAAAAAAAAAATTTGAAGTGTTTGTATGTATATTCACCACCACCCCCATTAGAGCAAAAACAATATACAATAAATCTCAATTTGAGCATATGTATGCACCAACGCAACCTGCTTAAAATGATCTATTATGATTACCATGAACAAAAACAGTGTTGAAAGTAAGAAAAAATCAACAATGCAATGCTACTGCTTTAACCGACTATAAAATACTCACAAATCTACTGTGAGCACATGTACTTGCCTACGAAAGTAATGGTTGCTCTTTTCAGAATCACCTTCTTACTGGTGAGAAGGTGATTCTGATATTTAGAATTCTTGCTCAACGAATATCTTTTGTAAGATACATTTTTATACGACAACGTTTAAGGTGTTTGAAGTAAAGATAGAGCTTGATAGATAAGGTGGTAAACTTTCAGTGAAATAAATCTGGTTTTATCGACTAAAACGTGTCTTTTAAGTAGATTCCTTAATTTAGTATCTTAGAATTCGACTATCAATCTCTTCGCGTTTCTGGTACCTCCTTTTCAACAAAACTGACAATTTTCTTCTTTTATCTTCACGACGTATCGTGAGATGTATGCGGCCGATCACGAATATTACTTTTAAGTTTATACCCGTTTTTATCTTCGTTCAGATGGTGGTATTTGTGTACTTGAGTGCGTCGTCACATTTAGAACAGGACTCGAATATACCACTTTGTATGCTCTAGTGAACCAGCGTATTTCGAAGATAAAAAAGAGTAGGTGGTTTTTGAAAATGAGAAATACGGTCGTTTTTGGTAGATTTAATGGTAGCTTACTAATGACTGTACAGAAAATATTTTATTTCGGTTAAGTGTTTTTAATCAATAAATTGCACCGTTTCAGTACAGATCGTCATGTTTTCTCTACACTTTTAATGAAGAAAATTCGAACGTCCTCAAGTGTAATCTTGCATATACAATATTTACTGGTATATTTGTGATCTTATTTTGGATAAAATGGAATATTTTACATGACATCATCGTTTCGTACAACATGTTTGAGAAATCATCATAAGAAAACAGACTAAGTTTTATTTCAACAAACTCTTCGTTTCTCAGCGCCACTCACTGGTTTTGTTGACCGTTAAAAATTTGCTTATATAGCGACGAAAATGAATTTTACGTCTTTTTAGGATTCTACACTCTAAAAAAAGTGTACTCCAAACCACTTTTCCGCTGAATACTTTCCAGAAAGTTCGCTTTTAAAATAGGCAGCAGAGAAACTTGTTGGACTTATTATTCTATAGCGCAGATTAGGATTAAGTAATCAAATTCTTTTGACATTATTGATTTTCAGACAAACCGAGGAGACATGTTTTGGACAGTTACCGAAATACTTGTTTTGGATGCTTCATGCTAGCACGTATCTCGTGAACAAATACTTCAAGACCACACTTGACTATTAGCAAAAACATTCTTGATCAACGGAATGACTGTTTCTCATACTACTATCGGAATTTTTTAAAGAAAGCGCGTGGAAGAAAAGCTTATAACTTTTGAACGGAAAGTCATAACAACCTGCGGTTTTCAGGGTTCAATAGACGACAGTCGGGGGCACATGCCAACGTGGAAAAGTGAGCTTCCTAGGTACTTTTTCAGACCAGATTTAGCCTACGAAATTAAGGACAAATTAGCGAACTTTTTTCGCAGGGTTTGCACCCCGACATGCCCTCTTCACATTGGTATCTATGCAATTTCTAGATTTCGCTTCCTTGAAAGACCCGAGGCCTTTTAAGGAAGAAACTTCATGTAGACTAACAGATATGCCACGCGAGAATGAAAAACAAGATATATATGTGCGTGAAAGTTGTTTAAGTTATTTGTTTGGAATATATGTTATTCTGTTTCGTAGGCTAAATCTGGTCTGAAAAAGTACCTAGGAAGCTCACTTTTCCACGTTGGCATGTGCCCCCGACTGTTGTCTATTGAACCCTGAAAACCGCAGGTTGCTATGACTTTCCGTTCAAAAGCTGTAAGCTTTTCTTCCACGCGCTTTCTTTAAAAATTCCGATAGTAGATAGTATAGGTCTTCACTGGCAGAAAGACTTGAACAATATTCTCCACAGACACCCAGTTAGTATGTGTAAGGCAAGTCTACTGATAAACCTACGATGAGCATCACGTCGTCTGTGATTATTAAATCGTCACGACAATCGGTTCCAACCGTCTGAGTACTACAATAACGCTGCTTCTATAACAAAGCATGCTCTACCAAATAATTAAGAGATAATATAAACCTGACTGCAACAGGGCAACTCTAACACTCACTAATAGTCCCCAACTAAATTCTTATACAAAGAAAGGATAGAACTTGTCGAATTGATTATACTAATATAGAATGATTTCCAGGTAGATACTTATTTATGGGTTACTAACAGTCAACGTCTAGTTAACACATAAAAAAGATATAACCTACCCATTGGATTACGTCTATGTTCGTTAAATTTTAAAATAAAAAGGACGTTGATGTCTTTTTCAGTGCTAGTGAGTGCAAGATTCAAAAAATGATGATTTTCTAACCTGAAATCTTGTTTGAAAAATGCAGAAGAATAGTTATAAATCGTTGATCGATTACTATCGATGACACTGATGATTGCGAAATTCTTATTTGTAATTGGAATAAGAACAGCTTGTGTCGTCATCGATATGAAATATGTTATCTGTAGATTATACGAGGTATTACAGCCCATCCAAAAAACGGATGATATATGGATGTTTTTTGAATAACTCGAAAACGGAGAGAGCTGGAGGAACGTAGCTTTCACCAATCGAAAGAGGAGTTTATGCAGCATCTGTTTTGCACATTGGAAGTTTTTCGAATAGCTTTTCAAAAGCGGGTTTTTGAACAGGTCTTTGGAAAACTTCAGCATAAGTCAGAAATTTAAAATAACAAATTATTGATATTTTCTCATTAGTAGATAGAAAAAAGTGTTTTTCAAAATGAGATGTAACCGAGATCTTGAAAATTAGTGGTTTGACTGGAATTCAGATTGTTCCCAACTCCTTCTTTGGGTTTGGAATTATCAAAAACGCATGAACCACAGACTATCGACCATCCTGGATCTTGTGCCAATATTTATTTCACTCTCATAGTTGAAGGAAGTTCAAAGGGTGAGTTCATCAAAAATGAGATTTCGGCGCCTGGACCCTTCTACAATAAAAAATGCTGTAACTCTGCTATTTTTAATCCAACGTACTTCATGTTACAAGAAAAGACTCGAGACTAGCTGTCCTTGACCTCTTGATGTGAAAAAAGACAGTTTAGAGTCATATTGAAGAATGGGATTTCCAGAGATCTTCTGAAAGAGTTGAGATGAAAATATTAAATATAGTTAAGATTTGGTGAAGTAGCCGTCTTTGACTATAAGACTAAAGTCTACTTAAAAGGCATGTTTTAGTCTATAAAACTAGATTTTTTTCACAGAAAGTTTACGACCTTACCTGCACTTGATCAATAGTCAGGTATTTTGTAATAACACACACAACTAGGTATGCATCAAACTTACTAAATTTTACTTTTCTGATACAAATAGTAAATCACTTGAAACACATAAAAAAACTAGATGATACTTGTTGATAAGATTAACTGTATAGGGGCAACTCGTGAATAAAACAAGAGATGTGTTATGTTAGAGAATGACAAAGAAATAATAGATAAATTGTGGTATGAAAATTACATTGTTTGAATTCATTTAAAAAGTTTATTCATTTTTAAATCAGTGAAGGTAAATTATATTTTGACAATATTGTTTGTTCTTCTCTTATAAGTAGTTAGTGAAGAAGTTTCCCTAAAGTTGTACAAAGTTCAACTAAAAAAGCTTAAAGAAATCTAGAGACATTCAAGGTCATAATTTCTCATATTTTAATTTGTACAATCGATATGCTGCTGATACATGAAATAGTTGATTTAGTAAAAAAACGATTCAAAATCTGTTGTGAAACTAACTTAAGATGTTTAGTCTATTATAAGTAATGAACATGAATAATTGAATTTTGAACAAAAAACATGTATGTTAAATATTTGATATAAGACTAATTTGATACATACATATATATTCTGTGACAACAATGAGAGAAAATGAAAAATGAATATGTGTCAAATTACTTATATTCAAAATTGTTTTGAGAAAGAATTATGAAAATATGTTGAAAATGATAATGTTACAGGAAAAGATAGAACTAGTAATACGTTTCAAAATTTATAAACTTAACTGTAACATCTTCAATAAAAGAACTCGGTGTGTTTAATTTTTTTTTTTTTTCTTTGTCTCAATCATTTGTTTGTGATTTTAAATCTAATTGTAAAATTAGTATTCATCGACTTTAACTTGTAGATAAAATAAAACAAACTTGTCATTTACTACTTTAGTCTCCTTTTCAACTTATTTTGAACAATATGAGTCGATGAGAACTTTCTAGCAAGGACTAACTAATATTGACTGGTCATTATCAAATCTGTATTATTTCTTCTTTTTCTTCTCTTAGTATATATCACATCTTTTCACTTTGTTTACAATGGAGTTATTGTTCATTCTTATACATTTTAATGTGAATTCATCCTTTTGTAGACTCTCTTTCACTTTCATAAAGCCAAGGATAGAGAAAGAATAGACAGATAAAACTTTGTTTTTGTCCATCATCATATATTCGAAGAAAAAAAAAAAAAAAATTATGACTATGAATAACATAGAAGGCGTGGTGAGATGAGTATAAGTTGAGAAAAGAAAATCTCGAACAAATAGACTAAAAAATGTGTTAACAGAAAAAGTAACTGATGAACATGTTTGAAACAAAAGAAATTTGATTGTTGCCGTTGACATTGTAATGTATAGTTGAGACTCGTAAATAGTGTGTATAGTCTACAAAATTCCTTCTTATCAACAACAATAACGACAACAGCATGATGGTAAGTATTTCTTTAAAATTATTAAAACAAAAATCGAAATCAAAAGTTCAATTCTCAAAAAAATTTGATAATATATTTATCTCTAAGAGAAAGAAGAAATATAATTTAACTATAATAAATTAGTTAATCTAAATTATTAATGTTTAGCTAGTTCATAACGTTCGATATAGTATGATAGAATAAGTTATATGTAAAAGTTTTTAGAGCTCTAAAATTAAAATTAATTATGAAATCTTTTATTTTGTTTGTTGAATGTATCTATCGTAGCGTACATTTATAATTTTTTCACTTCGTATCACTCTATTTTGGATAAATTATTTCAATGTGATAAAGAAAAAAATAGTGAATATATAAAATAATTATTTGTTAAATATACTGAGCAAAAACAACAATTCTGTAATAATGTTTGACCTTAGAAGTTCAGTTTTCCCGTCGAAAAATGATCAATGAGAATTTTACTGTTTATATATCATTTACTTTGTTTCGCGTATTATATCGTATTTATCATTTTGTTAGCTTGTCAAATAGAGAAAATTTATGCTGAAAGAGTGACTGATTTTGAATGATTCAAATAGTCCAAAAGCCATATTTTTATTTACTTTTGCTTTTTACTAGATTGTTACACTTTTCTTCAAGAAAAGTCCAACAACTTTTGAAAAAAAGATTATCAAACTTTTTTCTATGAAATAAAAAATTGATATGATTAAAATATCTTCTTTTGAATAGCGTTATTTCAACACTCTCTAGTCATCTCTAATCACAAGTTATTGGAAAATGATCACAATCACTCGTATTGGATATAGACAACAATATCCAAATAACATTCATTATCAGTCGTTCATTTCAAAATAAGAAGGTATAAGCAATTGTGAATTAGTGGAATATATCCGTCTAAATGTAAATTTTTTCAATTCATCGTTTGTCCTTTCGTTTTAATTTATAACGAATGGATGGGAGACTATTTTACAAGTAACGCGTACCCGTCATATTTTTATTTAGTTTGGCTTATAGGAAAAACATAATTATTTTTGTTAAATGTTAGTGCTGATTTTACGATTAACTTACACTCGTGACAAATTTCTCTTTATATTCTATTACTTTTTAACTTATTTGTCATAGAGTATATAAAGTAAAATAAAAGATGAAGGCCAAGGTGTAAGAATGTATCTGCTTGCTTTGAGATTTGTTTCTTGTGTTTTTTTTTTTGTTTTTTTTTTTTTTTTTTTTGGGTGAAACTGGATAAAATATTATGTTAGAATAAAATTTGTTTTAAGTTTATTTAATATGGTTTTCTTCTATATGTGCGGTTTATTTATAGTCTAGGATGTTGATGATAATAATAATAAAAAATCTAAACTAAGATTTCATTCAATTATATTTTTCATACTCTTCTATTTTTATTTTCTATTCAATTTGTTAAAATATTACTTTATCTTCTTTTTTTTCTCTCTACACACACACACACACACACAAATTTATTTTATTTATCTTGTAATCAGACTTTTTATACCTATTCGTTATTAAAAATAGCAGGTGGGTCATATAAACAGAAATTATAGTTTAATCAAGAAAAATAATGACTATTAGGTATATTATGAGAGTCAATATTAAAAAATAGAATATTAGAGTATTGAAGGAAATAAATAAAAATGATTCTTTTTTTTACCTTGATTCTCCTATAGGCAACGAGATATACAAAAGGTTAATCCATACACCAGGTGTTTATTCACACTTTTATTTTGATTCAAATAAAATAAAAAAAAAGTTATCATCAAAAAATAAAATATATTTAATCTATAGTATGTGTCGAAGTTAGTTTAATAGATAATTAGTATATATTATACATACGTACTTTCTATAATTTTATAAAATTGAACATATTTTATACATTTTTTTTTTCTATATATTCAATCTTTTATGTATCAGATAAAGATCAAGTCTATAGTTATTTAAATTCGTTTGTTAATCAAAAAGTAGTTTTTTATTCATACAGAAATAATCTGTTTATAAAGATAAATTGAATAGTATTCCTCATTTATAACCGCAAGTGTATCTAATATGTACAATAATATGTTTTGTAGAAAAATAAATTTAAAAACGAGGGAAAAGAAAACATCAATTTTTTTTTTTTTTCTTTAATAGAACAATGACCTTTCAAGTACATATACACATACACATATAGTATATTTTCTAGTCAAATAGTCAAATAGAATAAAGTTGAGTTTCTCTGTTGTGTAAATATGCGGTAACCATTCTTTTTTCTTTTTTTTTTTTTTTCTTTAAATGTTATTCTTTCATGTTGAAAATCTTTTAAACTTACCAAAGGCGCTATATACACTACTGATCTTGGATGACATCCAACAAATAACTATTTTATTGTCACTAACATTGAATGAATAATGAGCCTAGTTACAATAAATAAGTACTTATATTCAAAAAAAAATCGAAGTGTTATAAATGAAGTTGGCTTTTCTAATTGCTTACTAATAGTACTTTATAAATAAGTAGAAGAGAAAAAGGGATATATTTAGTCACACAATATATATATATTAGTGACCGTGACATAAAACTATTTACATGAGTATATGATTGAAGATGAATGAACGATCATAAATGTTATTAAATTTATACTAGTGAAATATCTTTGAAAAGTATAAATAAATAACTTATTTAAAATATATTTTGTTTTTAATGGTGTTAATATCTAATAGTAATGGATATAATATATCTCAAATAGATATAAAGATGGTATACTATTTTTTGAACTATATAAATACTTAAAAGATGTTGAAAAAATTCATAGTATCCCTAAAAAACATTAGCAACAAAAGTCAACATATAGTTTTCTTTTTTTTTATTAAGAGAATAGATTGTTTTGGCCAAAATAGAAGCCAAACTTTCTAGACTGTTTTTTAATGAAAGAAAAAGAATTGTTAAGTATTGAATCAAAATATGAAAAACAAAAATCAGTCGATGATCTACATTGTTTACGTTGCAAGTTACATGTGAATCAACGTTTTTGGCAAGTAATTAATGGATACATATTCATCTATTGGATAGATCTAATTTATAATATGAACATTTTTTTCAAAAACAAACATTTTTTTTTCTATAAGTTATTATTGTTAACAATCTATTAACGTAAAGAAGTTCTATTGTTTTTTCAAGAAATTTCTTTAAGAAGAACAAAGGCAAGATTCTTTCCCTCTTAAATTTGAATTGAAATTATTAAGAACTGATAATATGTCATCAATTAAGTTAAAGAAAATTTTTAAGTTAAGATATTCACTTTTTAAGACAATTAATAATAGAATGATTTTTTCACTATAACAATCGTTTGAAATGAAATTTTTTCCGGAGGCAGATAGCTCTCATGTCAAAGTCTATCAATCTCTAATTGTACGTGGGAAAAAATTGCACCTTCGATTATTCATTAAAAAATCAACATTATTGCCCACAGTATAACTTAGAAACACATTTTTCAAGATAAACCGTAAAAATTGGTAGCAAAATATTTACTCTTTTTCAACAAAGAACTTTTCAATCAGTTTAGAGATCTCGTGTCGTATTGTATTGAAACAACAATGAATTACGATATTAGTCGAATAAATCTATGAGAGTTGATGTCACTTTTCCTACTCTATCATCCTAGGTACATAAGGAAAAACTTAACGAAAAGTTATCTTCTATTTTCCTTTTTATAAAATATTGAATTATAAATTAGATTGTAGTCCAATTTCGACTCTATCTATTTATATAGTAAAGATCTCTCTTAAAAGATATTTAACAATTCTTCTCTCGACACTCAATTCGTATAAGTGAGCATAAGAATATCGCCACTGACTTTATCATAGTATTCGAATCTTGAACATTTTCTTTTCAAATCTCTCTCGTTCAACGTATTTGTGGATGACATCTTATAAAATATTTTTCTACTACAAACAAGACATGTTTCTTTACATTCTTCACCTTCTTTACCATATCAATTTAAAGAGCCAAAATTGAACTATAATCTCGTATATAATTCAATATTTTTCAGAAAAAAAAATAGCAGATAAACTCACTCGTTACCTGTATAGATGTGTTATATATACATTATTATATATGACACATATATTAACAGAAAAATGTTCAGTCATTTTTCTCCTCACTTGTTATAAGATTTTTTTCTCTGTTTCCTCGATATTTTATGTGTAATATGTTTGTTTTATTACATGATGAGTGAAGCTGTAGTAAGGTTATTAAGGGTTCAAAAAAAAAATATCGTTACATTAACAAGGAGTTGAAATATAAGCAGAGTCCTTATTCCCACATCACTGCATTTTTCTTTCTCTCATGTAACATTTTTAAATTTTTTTTTTCACATTCTGACACGATTTCAACTTTAACAGTACCGTAGTAAACATCAGTAAAACGCAGTAATTCTTTCTTCCTCTTTTTTTTTTTTCTTAACAAAAGGAAAAGGACCACATGTCCTTCTATCAGCCAGCTGTAACACGATCACATATAATATCAACCTCTATTTTATGAGTAATTAGGCTTTGTTTAAAAGAAAATACATCACCAGCTTATAGTCATTCAGAAACAGCATAGAACATGAGAAATCGAATTTTTGAAAGTATGAACAGTATTTACTTTATGTAAATACTTTACGTTATGTTGTAAAGTTAGATTTAAGTATGAAGAACTAGCTCAAGATACAGGTTTTTTTTCGTATGTAAAGTTGTTCTTGTTTCTTTCTGTAACCGAAAAAAGTAAAGATTTAACCTGCGTTCAAGGACAACTTTGAAATACTTCACAGATAATCTGATGAAGCGTTGTTTACCTTCTATTTTATTGCATTTTTTTTTTGTTTGATTTCAGTTGAGCGATAATCCTACCGCACGCAACATCAACGAGAACAATTCGTTATCGTCTTCCTCATTATTATCACCTACAAGCACTGACAGTTCATGTGAAAGCAGTGTTGGACATCCAGTTGGCGATTATTATAAAATCAAAGCTAAATTTCATTTAAAACCACATATTACTGACGAATCAACAAATTTACAATTACAAAAGTTTAAACGGTTATTAAAACGTTTAGAACTTGTATATTCAAACACAAACGACGATAAACCTGTGATCGCAGCAAACACACTACCAAAAATGTCCGCTGTGACTATTTTACCACCGCCAACAATGCTTTCTGATACAACAAAACAACCAGTATCAGATCGCTATCTATTTCGTTCATCGAATAGAAAGAAAAAAGGTTATTCATACTCATCGACGCCACCCACATTAAGAAAACGTTATAAATTCTCAAAAACTACTAATAACGAACAGCACGATACAGACAGTCAAAGTGATCATGAACATACAAATGTCTATCGTTTTCGAAAAAATGGTAAAACAACGGGTTCGTCAGCAAATTCGCTTGATCAGCGTTCAGTATCATCCGACAGATACGATTTTAGCCTTGATAAAGAGAATATAGCTGCTGCTAAAACACTTACATTTGTTCGATCGGGTAGGGATTTAGAAACTCGTTCAATAACCTATATTCATGGTAAACAGCAACAAAGTGATAATGAAGTAAAAAAGTCAACAATGACAACACCTTATCTATTTCCACCTACAATAGAACAGAAAAATATGCGACATCCAAGTCATACATCATCATTTGACGAACGCATAGCACCAGAAGGTAAAAAAGTTAAGAGGTTAAGAACAGATAAAAAATGATTTGTTGAGAAACACAATTTTCATGACCATTTTGGAGAAAAAAAATTGCGTTAATGAACAATTCTCGGATTTGTAATAAAAACCCGGAACGAAATAAAACCGTGAAATGAAATAGATTTTTAAGGTCAAAATCACCAGTTTTTTTAATTATACATAAGCTGAAAAGTGGATGCTTTGCAGACAATACAAGCTTCAGATAATTTTTGCATTTATAATTTATATTAACATTCTCGTGTTCACGGTTTGTGAGAGCTAGGGGAGTAAAAAACATTTTCCAGGAGAAATATGGAATTGAATTTTTTGATGCCTTGCTGTGGTCAAAAAACAAAAATGTTCAAAGATTTCGAATGTTGGAAATAGTTTCTTTTTGTTATTGGACGGTATCGCCAGTTTTTATAGTCCTGCTTGTATTTTTAGAAGTTTGGGAATCTAAACGAGTACAACCATCTAATGTCGTCTTTGATAGTAAAATCGATAGCATAGCAGGAGTACCATCACAAAAACGAGTAAGAATTGATGATCAACACGATTCACAAATGGTTTACGATCAAAATTATAAACCGCCTATGAAGTTGCATACGGCTACTACGACAAATGGTGTCGGCGATACTTCAAAATATCCAAATTTAAAACGGACACCGGTCACACGCGTACAAGTTGTTCGATTCGATTCAACGGCAGTCACGTCACCCACATCTCGTTCCTATTTAGATGAAGCACGTGAGCGTCTTGCAACGAAACGTCGTGGTCAATCACCTCAATCATTTAATAAATCGTTAGATCGCTTTGTTTCAACAACAAATCAAAAACTAAAACAAAGACGTTTGCAACAAGATCGACAACAACAACGAATTCTCACCCCTCCTACACAATTTCAACACCCACAATCTATTGATCCCGAAAATGTGACCATTGAAGCTTTGAAACGTCGACATAACATCGATGATTACCATCAACGCTCATCCATACTCAGAAATGGTCGAGGTGGGCTTCAACAGCAACGACCCACATCAACTTACGTTAGTCAGTATTATGCAAATAGTGATGATGATCAACAGCTACAGCAAATATATCCTACGCCACCAATTGATTATCCAATTGACAGCGATGATTCGGCTTCAGAAGAGTATAGTCGTCCGCTATTAACCACTACATCACCAACCACTTACATCCGAGGTCAAGTGCCATCAGCCTATTTGGCTCATAGTAAAATCATGAAAAATGTCAACCGTAGTTTGCTAGCCAAAGATTTCATCAACACTAGTACACAGACTCTAACGACAAGTATGACAGCGGCGGATAATAATCGTTTGAAACTTTTAGATCGAGCTGTTCGTAGACAGTTAAAAAATACCGAACGTCAGTCGTTACAACGTGAGCTAAATCATGATCTTATTCGATGTTTTTCATCGACCTATATCGATGATTTAAGACGGGAAGAAATACGTTATCAACATACTCGAACAAATATGAAATCTTATGCAAATGAAGACATCGAAGATATCTACATGTCATCATCATTGGAAAACTATAAAATGAAAACGGCTATCGATCGAGAAAAACGAATACGTTTGGGAATTAATTCAAGTTTAGATCCACAAAGTTCATCTACACCCACATCATCCATCATCGGGAGACTATCACCATTATCGACTTATAGTCCAATGATGATGTCAAGCTTTCAAGATGGAACCCAAAATGCTGGTGCGGGTGACGTGCAGTCATTAGGCTTTGAAACTGATAGACGTTCACAGAGATCAGTTACATCGGTATGTATCACAGTATAGATTCAGTTTTCAAATCTTGTATATTAAATACGTATTGCATCTTTAAACAAAAACGCACGTTTACTCTAAATTAACCGCTGATTAACCTCTTGAAGATACTAATGACAATACGAAAAGAATCTATCTATATGCGTATATCCTAACAAGAAATCTATACATTTCTTGACAGGATCTTAGAAAAATCCTGCCAGGATCCTTTCAAGAATTCGTTTACTTTTAAGTAGAATTCTAGCAAAATCCTATAGAATCCTAATGAAATCTGAGATACCCAAAAGTCGTAGGATTCTATTAGGATCCGAACATGACTCTAACAAGAAAATGCAATGATTCACTCTTAGACAAAATTTTGTACGTTTCCCACTTATTTCCTATTACAATCCTAAAGTTAAGATCCTATAAGATCGTAGTAGAAAATAAATAGGAAATACGTAGGATTTTATCTAGGGTAAATAAAGAACGCAAGAAAAGAATACACTGTTTTGGGTAAAACTGTAGATGCATGTGCGTACTTCGGTTGAATAAAACGTGAAAAGTAGCATGATTCATGAGACTAATTTGCCAGTTTTGGTAAGTGAGTGCACATTTGAGTGGTCGTTATAGTTGGTGTAAGCTTTATTCTGTCAGAATACAAGCGGAAAAATATTCCATTATAGAATTCTAAAATAAAACTTTCGAAAAACACAAAAGCAATTTTGTACGAATAGAGAGATTCGAACATATGAACTTTGCAGTAAACTGCAAAACTAAATTCATTGTTCTATATTTTGTACAGCGCCTGAAGTTGTGCAATCGACGTTATAGTTGGCTGTAGTTATTTTTCTCTTGAAGAATGACGACTTAAATAAAGAGATCTAAAAGCATAGAGTATGCTTGAACTTCGCCTTTTTACTGCATATAGTAGTTAAGAAAGACTTATCTTGGCTTAATGATTTGTTTACAACAGTTAGTGGATAGTTTTTTATCCATTTTAGACCTCTCAAACTGTCTCAAATCGTCCGCCTGATGTAGACTTATTTTATGAAATAGTACATGAACATTTTCGTGGTGTTGATGCAACAATAGCTGGCCAAGTATCTAATGCTTCTCAGTATACATCACCGAAAAAACGATCAGTAATTCCACAACACCAACAAACTTTATCACAAAAACCAGTGGATGTAGACAGTGATATTGAAATAAACTCAAATTCATCATTTTGGTCAGACGAAGACGAGCAACAACAGCAGCAACAAATGGATACAGATGATGTTCCACAACATCACTTGCCACAACGTCAAATTAATCGTTACTTATCAACAGTAAATCGTTCACTATTAGATCGTCCAAGTGATTTAATTTCTGATTATTATATTTCACATTTGAATCGTTCAATGCAAGATAGTGTTCGACATGTTGAAACTATTGCCAGAAATTTAGCCAGAAATAGATGGCGAGATGAATTTGATCAATTACCAAAATTGGGGCGAAGTTTATCAGCTGAACATTTATATCAAGTTAGACGAGAACATTTACGTTATCGTCAACCATTTACAACACCAGTTAGTTTTACAGCCGAAGATGTTTCAGATATATATAAACCATTTCAACTGGAAAATTATAAACGTAAAATCGCAATAGAAATTGAACGAAGAAGAAGAGAAAGACAAGGACAATTATCGACAGGTATACATATTCATACACTTGGTAAAATTTATACTAAACATTGCATAAATTGTAGGTTTTCGTAGTCCAATGTACGCAAATGAACCTGATTTAAATGCTGTTAAATCTTATCAACCTGTTATACAAGTGCCAATAATTCCAACTGATTCATCAAATCGTCTTCCATCACGCACACATACCGTTTACAGTACACCAGTAACCAGATTACAGGAATTCGATAACATTCTTGACCGTGATGATATATCACGAAATAACATTTTAATTGTTAATCCACCCGTTGTACATACGAAACCCTCATCATCTTATTCAACTGAAGAGCAAACAATTCCTACCCAACGTGCAAAACGATTATTGACAGATGATGGTACAGATATGATGCATCATGTAGAAATTCTAAATTCAGAACCGATTCGGCAATCAATAATTAAACAACAACACCAAGGAATATTAACAAATAGAGATCCACAGATCTATCATCATGTTAAAATTCGTCCACCTCCGGAAATAGCCCAATCAACTTTAATCATAGATGACAATAGAGTGGATAATCGTGCACATAGTTCAATAGTGCAATCAACTATGCATCCTACACCAATAAGGGAACGTGTTCATACCGATTCTGCTCGTTCATCTGTTCAACAACCGCAATATGAAAAATTAACAATATTGCCTCAACAAAATACGGAAATTCGAATTAGGCAAGATCGTGCACAAACTAAAATTGAAGAACAAAATAATTTAATCAATGGTGTATTAAAAACATCCCAAGAACTTCTCATTGCTGATCAAGAACCAATAATGCCAGATCGAATTAGACGGAGAGTAAACGTAAGTAGAAAGTTTTTGAAATTGTGGAATTTTAAAACTTTGCTAACTAGACAAAACATAGCCAAGAAATTAGATCAATACGAATTTTTCATTTATTTTAGATCATACCAACTCAACAACCGTCTCCTCCCTCTCTGATTCATCAAACAAAAATATTTTCTCATTCACCAATAGTCGATAAAATTCAAATTAGTCAAGCTGATGTTATTGAATCATCGAACGCTGATGACTTAGCAATGGTTAATATTAAAAATGTTGTAACAATAAATAAAGAGGAAATAAATGAATTAAATCAAATAGCTCAACAAGCACAACGTTTGCAAATAGAACCAAAAGATTTGGAGCATGCAATGATTATTATGGATCGTCATCGTCCTCATCAGCAAACTCATTATGAACAATCGATACACGAACGTCCCTTTATTTTAAATGCCCCCACTGTTGAACATTTCAAACCACATGATGAAGAAGTTGAAAGATATTTACATCAACGTCTTATTGAACGTGAACAAAAAAGTCATCTAATAATACCAGAAGCTCATCATATGGCTCGTATAGAACAAGATATTCATATTTTTGAAAATATCGAAAAACTTCATCAACAGCAAAACGATCGACATCATTTAAATGAGATACCAACGCATGATAGTGGCATTGTTTCATTAAATACATCATCGTCACAAGTTTCTGACAGACCGTTAATTTTAAATGCATCGTCTCAACAACGCCTAAAAATTGACGATTATTTACAACGTGAATATGCTGAACAAATGTATGATGATAATTATTACAATCGACAACAATTTATTAATTATACAAAAAATGATCAAAATGAAAATTTATATCGAATTGCTAGTCAAGAAAAATTGAATGAAAATATTTATGAAACAGTTGATAAATTAAAAGATAATAATCAATTACAACAATCACAACGTTTGAAAAGCCAATCAACTGAACAATTACAAATGATCCGTCCAAATGAACAGACAACTGTCATTTATGATACAACCGAAGAGTTTAAACAAGATAAAACAGCTGTTGAAGAAAAATTGAAAAAAGTTTACGATACTTTACCATCGAAAATGAATCTGTTGCGTCCCGAACAAACGGATGTACCACTGATTTATGAATCAGCTGATTTTCATCGAAAAGAACCCGTATATGATATTATAATTAAAAACCGGCAACATCCACCAGTACCACCACTGACTACTGGCATAACACAAGAGTTTTATGAAGAAATAATAGCTGAACAAGCACCAGCAAAAAATATTCGTGAAACATATGAAGCTGAAACACGTTCAGAAGCAGAAATGTACGAACGTCTGACTCATTTTGATCGAGGAGACGGAGAACACGAACAAAAAACATTGCCTAAACAACAAGAGCATATTGAATTGAATCGTGCACAACAAGGTGATCGAAGTTTAATATATAGTCAAGGAAATTTACATCAGTTAGATGTGGATGAATTATCATTAATGTCGGATACTCAGGATGAACGAGAAATAACACAACTTGAACGTGAATTACGTCCAAAATTAGTGCAGTTAGATCAAATTAATCGCGTACAATATTATCATAAACCCATAATTGGTATACAGCCAGATATTCGTACTGATACAACGCGTAATTTAAATGAAGAACAATTAGCAGTTCGAGAAGAGACAGCTCTATTAAATGATCACCATTTAGATACGAGCATTGGTCGACAACGGATAATTCAACAACAACCATCGCAATATGGACATGGTAAACAACAACGAATGATACTGGATGATACAATAAGTTTAAATCAAGATGATTATCAAACGTTGAAACATCATGCATCTGAAGCATTTGTTGAACGAAATGAAATACAATACGGAGACTCATATGGACGAGCATCATTAAACCAAGTTAAATCGTTTAATGCACCTAGTGTGGTAAGTTTAATAGAGACCTCATAACAGAGATGACAACTTAAAAATGGTCATGGTGTTAGATTTGTGTTTCACAAGGATTTAGAGTATCTCTCAGTTTTTTGATATAGTCGTAGTTACTATCAGAATAAAAACCATGTTTTGTAAATGAATTAAGAAGTCAAGGTTTTCTGAGCAGCTCTATTCTGGTGTGTGTTGAAATCCATGTGAAACACAAACAGTATACACATAAAAACTCACGCTGCTTAAAAAAAAA
>CAJNOQ010001576.1:0-30244 GCA_905250885.1 Didymodactylos carnosus | reverse complement strand
CCTCGTACATCGTTTAGTAACAACCAACGAATTTGTAAAATATTTGGTCAACAACTAAAAAAATGACATGTAGAATGGAAGGAAGTATCAAGAGAAAAAGAAAGCAGCCACACAATTAAAAATTTGTAGATATTATAGATTACACTGGAAGAAAAGAATGCTCATTAACCGTGTATACGCATTCTGATTCATTCAGTATATATACACATCAACGAGCGTCAGGTAGTTTTCATCTACTTCTGATATATTATTTTGTAATACTTAATCTTAACCTGAAGAAAAGTAAAAATAGTATTACAAAATAATATTTCAGAAGTAGATGAAAACTACCTGACGCTCGTTGATGTGTATACATAATGAATGAATCAGAATGCGTATACACGGTTAATGAGCATTCTTTTCTTCCAGTGTAATCTATAATATCTACAAATTTTTAATTGTGTGGCTGCTTTCTTTTTTATAGACATAGAACTAGAAAAAAAGGGTATATCTAAGTTTCACAAAAGATTCGCATTAGATGCACTGATTTTTGGCTATAACTGACACACGTCCGAAAGTTCGTAATAATTTTTGACGACTCTACTCGTGGTTCAAATTTTTTTCCTACCCGTGATGTAGTTTTGAACGAGTTAGAAAAAGTACGAGAGGGAGTTACGAAAAGTTAGTAAATTTGACTTACCTGGTTGATTCCGGTGAGAGCGCCCATCATCACTTCGACCTGCGCTACCCCGACCACATCCTCCTCGACCATATCCACCTCTATCACAACCACCTCCAAGTCTTTTCAAACGTTGACGGTCTTTTTTCGCCCAAACAGTTTTGTTCACATCTGACACCATCGATGATGGTGTGGACATTGACGATGCTGATGATGTTGATGACGTCGATGACAATGATGTTGTCTGATGGTCGATTGTGGGTGAAGATGTTTCTTGTTGTTCTTCTTCACCAGTTGCCATTTTTTTCTAAAATATTTCATATTGAATTAGTGCAGGATAGAAGAAAAGTATAAAGAGAAGACACTATATTATTTATTTGAAACGAAATGTGTTAGTACAGCTCTAGCAGTTAAAAAGAATGATATTGGTTCTCGTTCATTTTGTTCATATTCTCATTGTTTTTCTCTATCTATGACACATTTTTGCGTTAGAAGCAAAAGAAAATCGATGAAATCGTTTCGCAAAAATCGGTCGTAGGTAGAGGAAAACAATAAGAATAAAATAAGTGAGAATTCTCGTTCGTTTTAACTGCTAGAGCTGTACACATTCACAAATACATGGACTTTACTTAAAAAGTCTATGTATTTGTATGAACGTGTTCTATTTAGGAATAGAAAAAGCACGACGTGTTCTAATTCAGAACAGGACAAAATCAGACACGAATATATGTGCAATAATTCCGCAATTGGTACACGAAAAAGTGATATTTTTCTGGTAAAAGTTATATCATTCGATTCGGCAGACTCTTCTGAGTATTTCTATATAAAATTTTGAAGGTTTCATTGAACTTTGTTATCAAAAAGAACTTTTTCCTTCAACTTGCCGGATTAAACACTAATTTCGTAGTAAAGGGAATTTTTCTTTTGGATAAAATGATAAAATTTGTTCTCCATTCCTTGCTTTATATCTGTGTCGCTATAGTATGCATAGAAAGAAGAAAACATCAAAGTTTTATCTAGCTGAACTAGCGCGTGGATTATATAGAAATGAATGTTTCGTTTTTTGAAAATCAAAAATACACTTTTTCTGAAAAATACATCAGTATATAGTACAGTTTGTGTATTTCAAACTCATATAAGAAGTGAAAATGGATCCCTGTAGTTAATTTAATTCTAATTCTCGAAGTTGACAGAATATATGATGAGTACTGCTTCTTTTGGACATGTAATAAATGAATATCTCAATTAAAATAGAAAGTTAGTTCTTTTCTATAAACAGAAATAAAGTTGTATGCAGATGTTACAGTGGAATTTAAAATTCCACTAGTGGAAATTAAAATTTCAATCTTCACTAGTGGAGTTTAAAATTTCAATTTCCACTGAGAAGAATCCAGTGCAAATTGAAATTTGAAGTTCAACTAGTGGAGAATAAAATTTTAATCTCCACTATAGTGGGATTTTAAATTCCACTAGTCTAAAATGACTAACACTCATATTTCAATCTCCCCTATAGTGGAAATCAAAATAGTAAAAGAAAGGAAAGGAAAGAAATACTTATAGATTTACGTAGTATAGAAGTTCACACGGTTAGTTATAAGTCATAATGGAGATGGCATGTATGTGTATGCATACATGTCACGACGGGCGTGTTACAGAGAGATGTTTCAGCCAGTTACATCCCACCGTTACATGAGTTTTATGCAGGCAACATGAAACTTCTAGTATTTATAGTTTATTTCACGAGCCGAAAATTTTTAACCCGGCCCGACCCGATGATGAACGTTTCCGGACCAAGCTTGGCTCAGCCCGGTCCAACTAAATGTAGAATTTATCTGGCTCGGCCTGACCACTTGCATCTTTTTCTTCTTGCATCCTTAATGCTTGTGCGGGCTAAGCGGTGTAAATGTATTTCTCAGGCTAATATTTATATTTTTATGATTTCTCGGTACTGAGTATACACATGAATTACAAATCCACGCATGCTTAAAAACTGTGAGTTCGGCCGGGCCGACCCTACCAAAATATTTTGCGGCCTAAGCCCGGCCCTACCCGACTACTCTGTAAAATTTTCTGGCCCGAGCTGTGCTGATCTTTGGCTTATTCACGTGCCGTGTTGTGCATTTTTCCATTGAAAAAGGCTTTTTAAGTTAAGTCGTTTTTCATCAAAATAAGGTCGTATACAAAGTTAAAATATGTGTGAATACATATTCGAGATACTGAACTTTGAAGAAAAACGATGTTTTCGAATTTTTCTAACACAGTCATTTTTTCAGAAATCTATTAAGCCGTGAAGGAAGCATCAGTTTTGAGGCATCCTAAGGGTCTAACATTTAACAACGAAATTTCGGATGAAAATTTGTTCATTCGAGTTTTCTGCAAATACTTTGCCACATGTTAAAAAACCAGAAAAATGATCACAACTCAGAAAGAGTAACACTTGGAGACGGCCCTTTTTCGGGTTTCTCATATTTCATCCGGGCCTGCTTGTGATAATATCAGCTTGAAACCCGCCTGACACTTGAAAAGACTTCTTGGTCAGTGATTTTGTGAAAAAACTATTTTGAGAAAAACGCAAAATAAGTTTGCCGGACATATCTGTTCCGTTTCTATGCTATTTGAAGTAGAACATAACTCTATTAAATCTAATTTAGTCGAGCTCTATCTGTTGGCGTGTATGCATAAAGAGTTAGAACGTAGTCAAGCATGAAGATTTTTTAAAAATGAGGAACAATGCTACAAAGAAGACAGTATTGGCTAAAACTGAATTCTTCGTGCAAAAAACAGCTTTTGGGGCTATTACATCTACCCGATAGTGCTAAAACTATGGAAGGAAAACCGAATTCAAGGACTTCTGCAAATCATTTGTCACACGGTTTTCTTCACAAAATATTGCAGTCTTTTATTCTTCTCTGCTAAATAATGGATACATCGTATAAGCTTCCTTGAACAGACAACTTCGCTTGAGCTTGCCATTCAAAAGAAAATATAAAACACCGCTATGTCTTAAAAAACTTTAGTATTTTGAACAAAAATAAAGCACTATTTTCTTGAAGCGTTGCGAACATACCAGTGGATTGAATGAATGGCCTAGTTCCAATGAGAGTTTCGCGCTTTTACTATCACCTCACTGCAATACAGTTTCTCGGCAAATCATTAAATATTTTTATACTTCTCAACAGAGGAAAGTGAGCTGAATTTTACGATGAGAAAACCAACTAATCGTCTCTAAAACTGAGTGAGTAACTACTGACATACTTGATGGAAAACAAATTCGGTTTATGTCTCTGAAAAACTAAATTATCTACCATAGTCGAGAGTCCCAGCAGAAGTCCCGATAGAATCCTGTGGGACTCCTCAGGAGATTTTTTCCTCAAAAAATCCATAGGAAGTCCTACGGGAGTCCACAAAAAGTCCCGCGAGAGTCCCATACACAAAAAATTTTACTTTTCGTTGGGACTTCCGCTTGAGTCACTCCATAACCCTAGCAGACTTTATCCGCCCCTCTCCTTTTGCTATCGCATATATACAACATTGTTCTTATGACAAAACTTAGAATTTTTTTCTTCCCCGAAGTTCACATGTCGGCTGATCAGAGAGAAGTGCAAGCATTTAAGCAAATACACGAAAATTCTGTACGCCATGTAGTCGATAGTTTTCACATTTTATCTGATAGGTTTATTGGTTAGTCTGAACGTAGCGATCACCAAATTTTCAATAGAACTCGATGAGCTGAAGTTCCTATGACTGTAATTTCTTAACAAGACTTCCACCCTGATAATGTTACTTCTCTAAAAAGTTTCTTCTTTCGTCGTTGTGTTCTTGACCTTTTGATAAGTCGCTTGTTAAGCCATTATGAATAAGCATAAATCATGATTTCCTAATAGACAAACTACCATAACTAGTGCCCGTTTGGATTTTTAGTTCGAGGTAATTTAGCGAAACATTCTGGCGAGAGACTTATCGTTGCATTTCCCTCATTTTTAACTGATTCATACCACATTTCTGTAACAAGTATAAAGAAAAAATTATCTTTTCATATAGCTCCTGAATTTACATTCTATATATGTTATCATTCTGCTGTATGCAGCACATACCTTATTTTCTGATGTAGTGTACGATCTGCAGACCATTAGAAGTATAAAGTAGAATTACATAAAAGAATAAACACAGTTTCTCTGAACAAAGAGACGTTTTTCAGTAGGAGAAAGATAAAGAGATAAAATTGCTTCGTATTCGTCTCACCAAGCTCTAACTGATCTTGAAGTGAACGAGGTAGTTTGGTTGCATCATATTCCCGATGAGAAAACCGATAAAACATGGTGAAATCAAGGTTCCAGCTATATCAGTAAACATTCTTCAAAGAGTGTTTCGGTCTAGAAACTTGTGCTTTTTGGTGTTCGTAGACTTGGAAACTTAATACATTCAATAAGAAATACATCCTTTGCCTGAAAAATAAACGTGCTTCCTAAATCTTGTCTTGAGGAAGCTCCAAGATAAATTTCAGAATACCTTTATTAAGTATTTATTTGTGATCATGACAAAGCTTAATTACGAACGGATTTTATGTCATCTCATCATAAAGATGAACTCATAAAGCACAATAATCATCCTTACACAAAATATCTTCTGGTATGGACATCTCTTTTAGACTTCTATTGATTGTGATTTAGTGATGGTGGACCAAAAAACGAACCTTCAATGTTTTTGCGTCTCAATGCGATGTGCTTTTGACAGTAACTTTCAACTATTACGAGTACTGCCTAGGTAGAATTCATCATACAAGATCTGTCATTGTCTTATGAAACCTTGTGACAAGGTTTTACTGCATGATCTTCTAAGATTTCACTACAAACAAAGTGTATGACTATAAGAAACGCGGTTAGACATGTTCTTACGGACGCCAGAGCCCTTCCTATGCTCGGAAATATGATCAAAAGTAAACGATATTTTTTTAAAGGTAGCCTAGAAGGAATCTGTACGACAGAATCAAAGACATAATCTTGTAATATCTGCTGAATTATTATGTGATCTTATGAGATCTGTCAAGATCTTGTCACTTCTTGCACGATCATACAAGATGCCTATCACAAGATCTTGCAAGGTCTTACGACACCTGGTTAAAAGAAAAAATTTAAGAAATCTTCTGTGGAAGCAAGGAGACTGCTCCGTATGAGATCTTGTAGAATTTCCATGATCATGTAGAATCTTATTATATGATCTTGTAAAATTATACAACATCATTTGACAGGATTTCTTAACCTGGGCTTATAACAACAATTGAAGCTCACCAAATTTGTTTTTCGAATTTTGCAAAAAATAGTCAGTAGCTATTCAGTAGCTGGTAAACTCGATTAGAATTGTTCATTTTAGAAAAACTAGTTAAGTTACAAATATATAGCAGCAACTGTGTTGCTAAAGAGAAAGAAAAATATGCTCGACTGTTGAACTGTACCCTCTAAAGCCATTTAATTGATATTTATTGTTTATTCTTTCCCTATACTTCATCTCGAACATTCTTCTCTCTTTATCGACGGATCGAAATGTATTATATGCGTATATTTTCTTCTGTTCTTCTATTTTCTTCTCTTTTTTCTTGCACGCACATACATTAGTTCTGTTAGAGCCTTAGCTGTAGTGTTTTATCTTCTTCTTTGTAATGTTGCATGCAGAAATCTATATGAGGGATATAGGGGGCATCTTGTCTTATGTGTGATAAATAAGATACGCTGTACGCTAAGGCTCTCGTTTATCCTTCAAATTGTTATTAGATGAATACATATGTATACGTGTATATATGAGTGATTCTGATAAAAATAATACCGTTCGAATGATGTAAATGGTCCCAAGCGTTTCTAAATGTTATTTTTTCTGTTATTTTATGTGGAGCAATATATTCTTTTCTCTCTTTCTTATAGAAGCTTCTTCGCTTTACTCAGTTACATCATTACCTTTCTTATCGACTGTTTGTTTTTTCACAAATTTGTTCAGAATTTGTGATGCCGAAAAGATTTTTTTGTTTTGTCTCGTAACCATGATCTTGGATAGTTCTCGTAAGTTATTCAGTTTGCCGTCTTTATATGTCAAAAGTTGACTAAATATATAGAATACATAACAGCGAAATCCGATGTTTCTATCAGTTTCCATTACCAAGTAATTCCCACTTTACTGAAGCTATGTGCGGTTTGACTGATAATTTATCCCGTAACCACCTACTACGCTACGCTTCAATCGAGCTTGATAGAAAGTTTCTTTTTTTACCATAAGCGCTATCTACTCACACGATGATCCTGTAAAAATAGCAAAGACTAAGATTGCTTTATAAGGGAGAAAATTAGAAAATACGAAGAAATATTCGTAACCGTTTCTTTCTGTTTCTTCTGTAACTTTAACATAACATGCGCGAATCAAGTCAAATTTCTAGTGTAGAGGCTTAAAAATATGTTAAATTTAATGAAGCACATAGCTAGCGTTTAGATGGACCAAAAAATAGTTTCTTAGAGAACGGGATTCGCTACAAAACCTGCTTATTGTCTTTCACTGTTATCGAAAAAATCTAGTGCGCACGATTATTTTTGAATAAGTCGAGAATAAAAACAGCTAGAGAGTTCGAGTCTTCACCATGGGAAGGGGAAGGCTTGCGATCATCTTTTCTTAACAGAAAATATTTCAAAAACCTTTTTCGAAAGTGGGCTTTTTAAGAGATCTTTGAAAAATCACGTCATAGCTCAAGAACGTAAAGTACTATCTATTCCAAAATATAGTGTGGGTGATTGGGCATAAATAACTCGAGAATGGAATGAGCCGTCAAGCTCGGATTTACGCCTTTGTGTAGTCAAGACTGGGGCATGTAATAATATGTTGAAACCAAAATTTTTGCTTGGATCTCTGGGAATTCTAGGTAGGTCTCCGGAAAATCAGCTTATAGCTCCAAAGCTTTACATAAACATCCATCAGTTTTTTTCATATATGGATAGTCCAAGATGTTCTCTACAAAATCAGATCCAAGCAACATCTGGAAAATCCATGGTTTGGGAGCTACGGGCATTTTCCTTGAAGCCTCAGGAGTCCTCTGCCGTTAGATTTGAGAGTGGCAAAACGAATAAAAACATAGGTTACCGACTATGTTAAATCTCACGACAACATTTTTTTTTCAAAACAGTTTCAAAAACCTAGTAAAAACGTACATTAGGTGAAATATCCCATTTTTCCTATTTTGACTAAAACTTAAAAATTCTTAATACAGTCAAGATCAATCCAGGTCATGTCAGAATATCAAGATGTACTCTATTTTACCTGCTCAATACTATACAGTTCAATAAAAGCTTTAAAGATCGACAGAAAATATCCTGGTTTTTGAAAGATTTTTCCAGAAATCTTCTGAAGTACAAGAATGTTTTTTACTATTCTCAGGTAAAAGATCTTTTGGCAAATGACTTGACAAGAAGATAAAATAATTCAAGTACTTGATATTCTTGACAAGTACTTGGTTTACTTGGAAAAAAGCGCAAGAACGTTGGACTAAACTTGCGAGGGTACTTCACCAATATACTTGCATGCAAGTATATTCACTAGGGCGACTTGTTCTTGACCGAGTTATCAATTTTAATTTTACTCAAAAATAGGCAAAAATGAAATATTTTTCCTATTGTACATTTTCACTAGGTTTCTGGAATTGTTTTGAAAAACAAATGTTACCGCGAAACTCAGCATAGTTGATTACCCCACAATGCATCCGTCATTAAGGCTACCCGAACCATGAATGAAAGCAATACAATCCTATTGGAAAATTTCTACAGACGGTTTAGTTTCCCAAAGACCTCCTAGAAAACCTGTTTCAGAAAACTCTTCTGAAAACAGTTTTGGTTAAGGAAACATGCCGTCAAGTCTGCTCTTTTGAATGGCGAAAACCGAAGTTCTCTAACTCTTTTCTGTCAAAAGGTATTCAAAAAGCAACCAAGTGCACGGTGTTTTGGCGCCGATAATAGAAAAATGCTTTCCAAATCTGGAAAACAAAATAGTGGTAGTTTGCTAACCCGTGTTTTGTGATACTGTTAGGTACACACTATCGATATATGATAAGAAAAAACGTAGATCTTTATCTTTTGCTTAGGTCAAGTTTTTGCACAAAACCGGTACTATTTTTATCAGAATCACTCATATATATGTATTCATCCAAAATAGCAACACACGCATCCATACATGTGTATATTCTACACGATGCCCCACAGTTTTTCTTCTCTTTTCTCCCTTTCATCGGCTCACTATCAGGGCTTCAGCAAAACAGTACGACTAATGAACGACACTGAGCAATGAATTCGCCTTTCTTTCTGTCGGAACATATGAACTGAACGACACATCAATGTTGGTGCTGTATCTTATTACGCGTACATGTTGTCGATGAACAAGAGTGTATGTGTGTGTTAGTTAGTGTGTATAACAAACATTTTGACTAGAAGGCTAGGCAGCATGAATTCATGTATGATCGTAGATGTAACGTTCGGTTCGTTTGATATTTGGTAAGTTATCTGAAGATCAGTCAATGACAAATTTTTTGTGCAGAAAACAAAATATATTAGTGCCGTTATAACTGTAACTATCGCTTTTATAGCGTTTCCAAGTACCTTCTTAAACAATATTGTTATTTGATTGCGATCTGTACCATGATAAGTGTTTCTTGGAAAGCGTCTCTGATCGACATTTGCAAGTTTTTAACTCACGAATGCATTACTGTTTTGACCAATCTTATTTATCCGTCTGTTAAACCGTTGTTGTCTTTCATTTTTTCTTCTTTTTCTTTTCGTTCTTCATTCTCAATTATTTACATTACACGTCATACAGGGTATTTTACGTAATTGAGAAGGCAGGCAACGTGCGTTTTCTTGCGTACATATTGGAAAAAGAAAAGCAATCCAGCGATAGAGTTTTTGAATGATAGAGGACTCTCACTTCAGTTTTATCAGAATAAGGATAAAATAATTCGTTCTTAACAGTAACAAGAACAAATGAGTTGTCAAAGTAACACTTTCTCATGTGACCGACTACCAAAAGAAAACAGTATACTTCTATTGGAAAAGAAACGTGCTCTTATGCACTCATTTTTGCTCTACCCATTATGTGTTTGTTGTTGCCATAATTCTTCTAGATACTCTATACACCTTCTTATTGTTGTTTGTTAGTGTGAACTTTTATCTACACAAAAATGACGTTGTTTTGTGTTGAAACGGGTGACACTGTTTGTCAAACAGTACCTTGTTTACCGTCTCTAATCAAATGCAATAGAATAACAGTCAAAGATGATAATAACAATAATATCCAACGACCACCGAAAGAAGATGACGATGTGAGAAGTCTGATGTCTGCTCTTGGTCTGAAATTAAAGCAGCAACAGAAACCAGTCGTAACCTCGTCAGTACCAGTCATTCCAGTCACATTACCTATCACTTCATTCAAATGTCGAATTCGAAAAAAAATCTCAGACAGAAAGAATGAAGCCATGCCTCTATGCCTGTTGAGTTTGAAAAAATATGACGTTCGAGAACCAATTTATTATGTTGTGACGGACTTGAAAAAGATACCCATTGTGAAACATTATGAGAAATATTGCGTTGTCGATAGTTTAGAAATATCCAATACACAAGCAAAAAGATCCGTAGAGAAGAATTCAAGAAAACTTGTTTATTCTTCACAACGTCCAGATGTTCTAAGACCTAAATATAAAAAAGGTAATGGATAAATGCTTTTACAATAACGCGGGCTTTTACGATTGTTCATACCATTTGACATTATAAAGCATGTAACTGATTCATCAGGTACAGTGTCGATTGTTTTAATGTTTTACAGGAACATAAGCACTGTACCGATCAGAGATCGGCCGAAAATTTTTAGCCCGACCCGATGATGAAAGTTTCCGGACCAAGCCCGGCTCGGCCAGACCAAACGTAGAATTTATCTGATCCGGCTCGACCGATCCTAAAACTTTTCTGGCTCAGCTCGGCTCAGTCCGACCGCTTTTTAAAATTTTCTGGTCTCATGGGGAACTTTTTTCTTGCGTCGGTAATGCTTCTGCTGACTAAGTGGTGTAAATGTATTTCTCAAGCTATATTTATATCGTTATGATTTCTTGGTTTTGATTTTTCAACCTTTAAAGACATTAGCTAGATGAAATCCTTAAGATGTCGCGGAGTTCGGCCCGACCCGACCAAAATACTTTGCGGCCTACGCCCGGCCCGACCCGCTCACTATAAAATTTTACGGCCCGGTCCGTGCTGAAACCCTCTTGAAATCGAAAAATCTTTTTTTGTTTAGATGCTGGATTGAATAAACGTCTAGAAAATTGTTCCGTTTCAGAAAACATCAGATTAAGAGGATGTGAAGTTGTTTTACAAAGATTAAAACGAAGTTATGTGGAATATTTAATAGAAACTCAACAGGTAAAGTCAACACTTAGAAAAATTCAGATTAAAATACTAACACCATACCTGAATAATATTCATTCCTTCTAGTATTTTTGAAAATTGTCGTTGCAATAGATAATAAAGAACTCCTCGTTCAGTTTTGAGATGTCAACAGGAGGCTGAAGCGTAGTTAGTCTTGCGTGGATAATTAGACAGAAATACTCAAAAAATACAACAGGCATTTGTCTTTCTTGTTGCTTGATACTTTTGGCTAAAGTCGTAGCGCAGTATTTAAATTTAAAATGCATTTTTCACTTTAATTACACGTGGTAAATAAGTTTAAAAAGGTACTTCTTTTCAAGATTCATAATAAAACTTTTGAGTACAATTACTTTTTGTTGAAATGGATCCTTATCAATGATTGTATATTAAATCCCAAACGTCAAATTTTATTTTATTTAATAATTGAATAATTTATTTCTGTTCAGACAAAAGAGCAACCAAAATTTGATCGATTCATTTTTAATTATATACCAGCTTGTGTAATTTCGATCAGAGATTAATTGAAAAATAGTTGTTCTGTCTACTCCATAGTTCTTTTCATGTTTAGGTCGAATATAAACAAATATCATCTTCACCTGTGATAAAATCGAAAACAGCAATAACTACCACAACAGTGAAAAAACCTCGATCTAGAACTAAGAAATGGCTTCCCAGACGATCACCTTCGCCTTTGAATGAAAATAAACCACAATCATCACTACCGACAACTAAACGAAAAATGCTCATACCCAAATCGCCATGTGATTTAACCGAATTGACCAGTTCCAACATAAGAAAACGTCGAAAAACGATTAGTATCGACAAGAGTGATTATCTTACTGAGGATGTGGCTAAAGCGCCGTTGTTACAAACACCACGTCCTGTAGAATTTGATAGTATCTGCTTAAAATGTTTGCAACAACCTGCAATGAAAGGGGGACTATTGAATATTTTCATTACTTATTATCAAGAATTAAAAGAACAGCAAGAACAAATGGTGGTTATTAGCGACGATGACGATGAGGATATAATATGTCTCGACTAAGAATTTTCTCGGTATTGAGTACACTTCGTGAGATAATAACATCACAATATGCAGAAGAGAAGATGTTAGTGCAATTTTCACGCCCCTTTAAATCCCTCGAAGTTTATGAAAAACTGCAAGATCCCGCTAAAAATGATAAGAAAAATTCGTCATGGTACTTCAACAAAGCCACCATTTTTCCTGAGCCGAATGATACGTATTCTAAAATCTAAAGACGCTCAAGTTTTATTACAAAACAAAAGTATTAAGCTGTCAGTAATTCAAAGGTAGTACACTACTTTCTTTTGGTTGAGCTGAGTAACAATATGTGTGTTTTAGCTTTTGAAATTGATTCTATAGAACGGAAATTAAATAAAACATCTAAATTGAAGACGGGAAAATAAAGCTGTAGAAAACGGCCAAAATATACATGGCTTGACTTAATTTTTTGTACTGATCTCAAATTTGGCATCCATCTTTTTTACCTGCCTGTTGTTTCTAATGATTAAATTTGACAGAGCTTTTTTTATACTTTTGCGAAGGAAAAGAACAAATTTTCATAGCTTTTTGCCCTCTCAAACGTGATTAAAATATTGGTGTCGGATATAAGTGCAAGTGAAAATGTCAAGGTTATTTATTATGTAACTGTAAATACAAACTCTAGTTAGTAAATACAATCAGAAAAATTATAGTTTGGGAAAAAGAAACGAATTTAATAAAGACAATGAAATATGAAAATACACTTATATGTACTAATCAATGTTTTTGGGCCAGCAAAACGACTGTTTTCTGTGCATTGTTGTACTTGTAAACAAGAAAACCCAAAAAAAGCACAGGTTCCTTGAATGACTAAAATTCAAAGAAACATTTAGCATTCTCATACGTATATTCCGGCGTTAGTGTTATTACTTAGGATTATCCAAAGGTAGTGGCGGATGTACTTTATTTCCGTATAGAAAGCTTGAGAAAACTTCAGTCTGTTTTCAAAAGATGCACAATTTAATTCCCTACAAAATTGATGTTGACTATATTTTGTAGTATTGAAATTCGAAATCCTAGAGGTCAAACACTTCGATGGAATCCAGTTCAACCACTTCCCACTGAATTTTGGAATTGTTCGTGTGTAGAATTCCCACAAATATCGGACTCATAAAATACGACTCACCAAAAGATAGTCCTTAAAATTGTTTACTGATTGCATATACTTAGATATTTGCATTGTTAGTTTCTACTCGTTGAATGACATTTTTTCTAAAAGTCATATTTCGAAAAATAGCGCAATTTTCATCTTCCAGCTGCCGTCTTCAGAAAAAACATTATGAGAAAGCCATTTATAGCTCAGAAAAGATCATTAATATAAAGTTTTATACGAAAACGATTTATCTTTCTTCTTACCAAAAAAACAGTGAACAAATACTTTTATAGGGTTAGGAAATAGTTAATTGTTGCAAAGGAGCGATTTTTATGCTCAAAATTAAATAAAAGAATTTTTGCTACGGCAATAGATACCGGGTCGAGAAGATATTATATGTCTTTGAAGAAGCTGTTGATGCACTATCGTAAAATGAATACCTGATCTTCTCAGTATTTGTCGTTAGTACACAAAAAAATACGCAAAACATTCTCAGAATCAATGGGAAGTGGTTGAACTTGATTCCATCGAAGTATTTGACCTCTAGACATTTAGAATTTCATCACTGCAAAATATAGTCAACATCAATTTTGTAGAGAATTAAATTGTACATCTTTTGAAAACAGATTGAAGTTTTCTCAAGCTTTCTATACGGAAATAAAGTACATCCACCACTACCTTTGGATTACTTACTATTCATCCTAGGTAATGTCGTTCTTAGCAGAGACTCAGGATGATGTTACATACTACCAGAAGATATTCTCTTGGTCACATTCTACTGGAATTGCCTGTGTGAAATTTCATCAATAAATCATTCATCTAAATCACACACTAAAAAATGATGTGTCGCATGTGTCGCAAATTGCGACATATTCTGCCACACAACCAACTGCGACACATTTTTTCCATTGAGGCTGCGACACATTCCGCTGGATATTTCTACCATAAAGAAAACAGTAGAAATTAAGTATTTTCGATCTCTTATTCGATTTTAACAATATTTTTAGTTCATTTTGGGATGCTCTACGTAATGTCAACAAGCTCAATCCGCCGGTAATATTCACAGGCCTTCAAAATATTTAGTTTCCGAGATCTGGGAGTAATGGCGTAGTCAAGGCCTCTGATTGATTGTTTTTCATTAGAGAAAAAATGTTTAACGTAGAAAATAGTTAAAAAAGACCAAGAGAGGGATCTTTATCCACTAAAAACACCAATTCGAAATTGAAAACACTTAGAAAGTTCGAAAATTTTCTTATCTTTTACGTATTAGCGCCACCTATATCACATCAGAATTGAAAAGAAGCCGAGAAAAATACTAATGAAGTTACACTGCCAGATATCGGGAGTGATTACTCGATAATTCTCTTTGCCACAGAAATGCAAGCAAAAATGGCCAAAACAAATAATACCATCGGTTCCAAAATACAAGGTCCCTGATTGCTTTTTGAATAACTCCTCACAGGAGATAGATAGAGATCTGCGGCTTTCACCATTCGAAAGAGGACACTTAAAGCTATCTTTTCACAAGCGAAAACAAGTTTCGAAAAAACTTCACAACCTGGTTTTTCAGGAGATCTTTGAAAAACCAAGTCAGAGCTTCCGAAAGTCTTATAGAAATCCGATCGTTTTTTTACATGGATTTGTAGCCTAAAGCGTCCTCTTCAAAATGTAGAGTCAAGCGAGCTCGTGAAAATGCATCGTTTGGCAGGGGGAGCAGATTTTCTGCAGGTACCCAAAAGAACGCTTTTTTCGGTCAAAATAGCATGAAAAAAATTCTATCTAGGTATTTGATGATGCTGATCATGATGGCAATGTCTATTCCCTCCTCCCAAATTGTAAACAGGCACTACAAGCGATGGTAGATATTTATTTTCATGCAAAATCAAAAATTTCAATGTTTCCTCCTCTTCTCTCTCCTATTTTCTTCTTACAAGTGAATGATATAGAAAACTTTAGTCACTATCTGCAAAAACCATCCGTATTAGAGATGTACAAAAGCTAGAGACGATTAGGAGGACGCGAAATTGGTTGAGGTAAAGAGGAGCAATGATTATCATGATGAAACATGGTGCAACAAGAATGAGGAGAAAACAAATGTGTGGCTTGATGAGAATGGACATGGACGTTTAAGGAACAGTGAAGGAAAAGGACAGAAGTTGGCTATCAGTGGCTGGTTAGTCTCGATAGATTTCATTTACGCTCGTTGGACATATTCAAATGTGATGATGTCCATAGTATGGACAGCGCCCACTTTTCTTCATGGATGGAAACCGCTGCCAGTACATTGAGACGTGAACATGATCCAAATGCAAAGATAGCTATGTGCATAGACAATGCGACGTGGCACAACAAATTGACACCCGAAAGTGGAGCTCCTAAACGAGCTTGGAAGAAACAATTAATTGTGGACTGGCTTATTAACCCTTTCAGAACGGGGAAGTTTTTTTTGAAAAAAGGTACAAAAATTAGTTTTTAAGAATCAATTGATTCTAGTTTTCAGACCAGTTTATTAATATGACTTTAGAGTGTAATAGTCGCGAAAACAATTCGGGATGCACAAGCCTACATTGCAGTCTGAACAATCGTATCGGGTACGAGATTGTTTTTTTGGTCGCTTGACAGTTGAGCTGCATACAACAAACCTTCGAATTTACTAGAAGATACCACAAGAAGAGGAAAGAGTAAAAACTGAAAAATATGTATGTTCTATAGAAAAAAGCAAGAAAACATATGCTTCGACACGTTACAACAGAACGAAAGACTGTGATATATACGGTGTACCACCCGTCCCGAAAGGGTTAATGATGTGAAACAGCTAACGTTATTTTATGACCATATTTTTGATTTTGCATGAAAATAAATATCTACCATCACTTGTAGTGCCTGTTTACAGTTTGGGAGGAGGGAATAGACATTGCCATCATGGTCAGCATCATCAAATACCTAGATAGAATTTTTTCATGCTGTTTTGACTAAAAAAAGCGTTCTTTTGGGTACCTGCAGAAAATCTGCTCCCCCTGCCAAACGATGCATTTTCACGAGCTCGCTTGACCCCCATTTCGAAGAGGACACTTTAGGCTACAAATCCATGTAAAAAACGATCGGGTTTCTATAAGACTTTCGGGAGCTCTAACTTGGTTTTCCAAAGACCTCCTAAAAAACCAGGTTGTGAAGTTTTTTCGAAACTCGTTTTCGCCTGTGGAAAGATGGCTTTAAGTGTCCTCTTTCGAATGATGAAAACCGCAGATCTCTATCTATCTCCTGTGAGGAGTTATTCAAAAAGCAATCAGGGATCTTGTATTTTGGAACCGATAGTAGTAACAAAACAAAAGAAATCTGATTGTTCATAAAACTGCTCACATTTGACATGTTTCGTGCTTCATTCAATGACAATTTTGCCCGTTTTAAACCTGGAGGCGTTTGTGAAGACATAAAAGTGTTTTATCGTTTAGTAGTCGCAGGAGGAAAATTGGTAGATAAATTCGTTTGAAGTTCTCGTTCGACAGAATTGACTGAGAAATCATGCTCAAAATCTTCTGCCTCAACGTCCCTTTCGTCAAGAGGAAAATTCTAAAATTAAAGATATATCCTTACAGAATTTCCGTTATATGTATTCTCGGACCTGCTTGTCGGCAACACTCAGGCAACAGCCAAAAATGAAAATGACTTTTCGCCGTAGTATTGTGTTTGCATTCTCGGACCTGCTTGTCGGCAACACTCAGGCAACAGCCAAAAATGAAAATGACTTTTCGCCGTAGTATTGTGTTTGCATTCTCGGACCTGCTTGCCGGAAAAGCCATTTTCATTTTTTAGCCTATTGCTGGAGTCGGGTCCGGAAATAAAGTCCGAGAATGGAAATATAATAATCAGCTAAAAGTCATTTTCATTTTTTACTCTATTGCGGGAGTCGAGTCCGCCAAGCAGGTCCGAGAATGCATGTACAACACTACAGCGAAAAGTCATTTGCATTTCTGGCTATTGCCGGAGTCAAGTCCGATAACACCAGTCGACAATCTTGAGATCATTTCTGACAGAATCTTGATTTCAGGACTTTCTTCCTGCAAAAGTCATATTTTTCAAATTTCAGTAAAAATCTGAGACAAAGGATTTCTCTTCTTTCTCTGCGTTCTCTCATTGTATTGAACTTATATTTTTGCGTAGTAATTTTAGAAATTTAAAAGTGCTGAAGTAAATAAAAAGCAAAAACTTCGATAGATAGAGGATTAGAGTATTTACGTGTTTTCTTAACTACATTTATTTTACTTATTCTTCGTAAAAGAAGAAGCCGAGAAAAATGCCACTTTACTTTTTCCGTATTTTCATGATATTATTCTTCTGATTTGTTTCTGTTTTAGATCGTTTGTTTTCATAAAATCCACGTGGCAGATAAAGATATTAGTTTGAATTCCCAGCATCAAATGAAGATTGAAAATCATTTAATCTTATGAGTGAGCACAACTGTTTTTCAAAACTGTATTTTATTATTGTTAAATTTTTTGGGTAAAAATCATTTTTTTGAATGAAGAGATTATTTGTCCTCGAGAAAAACCCTTTTTTTTATTTAAAAACCTTTTTGTCTTTAAAAAAGTCATTTTGATTTTGCCTATCGTAATAATTGTAAAGTTTTTCTTGTCTTCTTATCAATTTAATTGTGATTTTTTCAGATGAGAAACGTTTTTCATGGTTTTTTGTTGTTGTTTATGTGCATAGAGAGGATTGTAAAGCTTTTTTTTCTGTTAGAATTCGCAGAAATAAGTATTTTCTCACAGCAGTAAACTGTTTTGGGATTATTTTCTTGTTTACAAATATGAAAACCGTTGTAGAACTTGTTTCATGACAGATCTGGTTGAAATAATAAATTGTTTATTAAACAAAATGAAAATTACTTGAAAAATTGTCAAGATCAGATCATTCTAATCTGAATCTTATAATTGTTTGTATACGGTCAGAATCTAATAAGGTTTCTCTTTCTTCTAAAAAAAATGACTTTTTCTTTTCTTCTTATGGTTAATATTTTGGCATAAAAACCTTGCGGATTTGATCATCGTAATTTTCAAGAAAGTCAAAATACATTATCATGTCAGAAGGGTCAGCTGATACATAACAAATCAGCGGATCGCTTCCAGTAAGTCATCGACCAAATATGAAAAAGTAGAATTGCTCACATAATTATTGAAAAGACGCCCTAATTCTAATTCTAATTCCTAATTATAACTAACTGGAAAAAAGGGCCTTTATTATTATAACTGTAAGATGGCAAGGCTTTATAGAAAAAAAGTTATATGCAATGTGTTTGAGGCTTGGTTGGACGAAATATTATAATAAATTTTAAAGCGATAAGTTCAATGCTTAGTCAGTCTGACTATATAGTTACTCTGCTGTGTCAAAAAATTATGCTTCCTTCAAAGATTTAATAGCTAGTGAATGCCTACTAGATGAATGGCTGAAATCTGAATGATAAAAAATCGTGAGCTCGTATTCTTATTTTGAACTGATAATAATAATAAAAGCTTATCCTCAAAATCTGAGCTCATAGAGAAGTAAAGTAATTTTGTGTTTTACGGTTCTCCACACTGCTGCGGAAACGAACACCAGCAATGGCTGATTTTATCTGTGTATTTGACTGCAGCTATTGTGGTATTCCTTCATACTCAATGAATTGTAATTGTGTACAGTTTTGTTAAAGAAATAAAAGTCAAAATAAAAGGAAAATAATTTAAGTGACTCAATTTTAGGTATAAGAAGTTTTCTTTAAATTGTAGTGATCGTTGCAATCTACGTTAGCTATCGAACCGAGAAGTCATCATATACTCTCCACCGACTAATATTCACCAGATAATATTCCTAACGAAATTATTTTTGTATAGTTAAAATATTGACTTCAGGGAATAATTTTATGCTGTGGCTCGAAAAATCTGTTCAGAAATATTTATCTGAAGTTCAGTTAGAAGTTCAACACAAAATAAGTACAGAGTAATTGTATTTTGTATTCTCTGTTGTCCTCTAAACCGTTTCAACTCTTGGTCATCACGCGAACTATTCTTACATTTTTATTTCTGAGTTTCTAGCTCTAATTCTTGTGACCTCTTATTGCGTTTGTCTCTTAATTCAATCATTTAATCTTAAAATGTACAACTTTCCATAGTCAAAGCAAAAAAGTACTTAGATTCTGGCACACTTTGAGGACTCAAAGAAAGTCACTTGTCGCACAGTGGGCAATTTTGACTAGGCACATGGACATAAGCTGTAGAAGTGGTAGGTAAGTCTGTAAACACACTTTTCATAGGTTTTCCAATATGTTCTTTCCAATCATGAGATTTTCGAAATCCAAAAATAATTTTACTTGTGTTTTCTGAAGGCCGGATCTCTAGAAAAATTATTTTTGGATTTTGAAAATCTCACCATTGGAAAGAGCATAATCGAAAACCTATGAAAAGTGTGTTTACAGACTTACCTGCCACTTCTACAGCAAATGTCCACGTGCATAGTGAAAATTTGCTGTGGTAGTGCTCCAACGCTACGATTTAGTGTGATCAAAAACTTTTCGGAAGAAAAATGTTCTGAAGTATATATTATTCGACGCAGTTTTTTAGCTGATTCATAATATGTCCTCAGTTTCCAGAAAAAAATGCTCTGAAGACCGAGAAACCTCGAAAAACCTTCCAGACAACCAAGGATTTCGAAATTGTTGTAGCTATCGAAGGAAGCATTTGGCTAAAATGGGCTAATAGCATAAACGTGTCACACATAGAAGAATATTTCTTGAAAGTTTCATCATGATTAGAGCTGTGGAAAATTATGGAGCTTCACTTTACTCAGGTCGCTTTTTTAGAGCCTGCTTTCTCTGTAGAAAACTCACCGTTCCTCACCCAAAAGTGGACAAAAACCCAAACATTTTTTTTCGAATCAACGGCTTAGAAGCTCTACTTTTAGACTGTATGAGTGTCATATTTTGCCAATTCCAGTAATTTACAAATTCCGCGCTTTTTGTACAGCAGAAAAATAGCCGCTTTTTTGTAACTTCCTTTTTCCAACCAATCAGAAGCATTAGAACGAACAATTTTTTACCAGTCGATCAGCCATTGGTCGAAGTATATGTGATAATGTTCAAATTTTCAAAAATCTCACTTTCGTTTTTTCACCAAATGTTGACTTGATTGTCCACTGTGTGTCGCTGACGATCTTTCATTTTTCAATCATGGCTTGTCCAAACGTAACTCTGTGACATTTTTATCACTGTTTCTGACTTATCTCAGAAACGATCTGGTATAGAAAGGGGTGAAAATAAAATTCTGATTAAGCCATTCGAAAGAGCATTAAATTAAAAACTGAGTAAGATAAGTCTGGTCTGGAGTTTTACAAAAACCGGAGTTTGCAGATTATTTCCATCTAATATGAAAAAATTTACAATTCACTTAAAAAGCATCAAATTAGCTTTAGAACTTCAGAGTGCAGAGTATTTAGACTATTCTGCATCCTATTTCTAAAGCTACTCTGCACTCTGAAGTTCTAAGGCTAATCTGATGTTTTTTAAGTGAATTGTAAATTCTTTCATATTAGATGGAAATAATCTGCAACCCTAGTTTTTGTAAAACTCCAGACTAGACTTATCTTACTCAGTTTTTAATGCTCTTTCGAACGGCTTAATCAGAATTTTTTTTCACCCATCCATTCTCGAGATTCCGAGGTCACATCGAAGTGTATAGCACTTTTGGCTTAAAGTCGCGTTTTCATCCTAAGGAAAAAGCTTTTCAAAATTATTTTTTTATCAATGTAGCTGGTGCTCTCCTCTATCGATTGCTAGCTCTACTCTATCGATGATATTTTGTCGGTGCTTATATAGCGTGAAAGAAGGCTTTTATCAACTGTACGAAAATGTTTTGCCGACCGAAATGTTCACGTTTTGTCAATTGCGAATTATGGTTGTCAACAAATATCAGAAGCCCTAAAATCGTTAGTGCGTTACCTGCAATTTTCATGTATAGTTTGCACATCTTTTTATGTATCTGAGCGAGATTCTGTGGCAGTTATAGAAAAGTAGTAGCAAGAATAAAATCGAATTTTGTAGATTTTTGCTGTTTTCCAACATCGAAGAGAAGTTTTTCACATAAACATATGTCGAAGGCTGTTGTCATTGAAAGAAAGCTGAAAGAATTCAGACTTTCCTTTCCACTGAGCAAAAAAATGAATCTGGCTACATGTTACTCCAATATCGCTAATACCTTCATTGAATTGACCGAATATCCTTTGGCTTATAAAAGCCGAGGAATTTTTTGCAAAGTCAATTGAGAGTTTTAATGCTCTAGGAGATGAGACAACTGAACTTCTTCTCGGTCAAATACTAAGCATAGAGACTTTGGTAACAAACTGAAATTATTTCCTAATAGGAATTGGTTATACGGATAGTTAAGCTTTTGTTAACGATTGAAATGTACGAAATGACAAGAAAATTACAGTCATGTTTGCTGTAGGTACCCGCGTCACTACATAATTTTCTATCTAAACGGGATTTGAAAAGCTTTTTTTGTTTGTTATGGATCCGATTCTTTTAGTATTGATCAGGGACAGTAAGAATGGTATTAGGTCATGGATTCTTTTTTGTGAAATACGTGAGTTAGGTATTCTCAACAAAATAATGTGTTGATCTCGCGCTCCAGTATAAAACAAGCGAATCATTATGCTGCCTCGAATGTCTTGATCTGCCATCTCTCGAATCATCTTTTCTAAGTTGGGGAGGTATTGTGCATTTTTGGAGACGATTTTCAATAATTCACCAATTCTTCATCGTTTTCTCGATTCTCACCGGTGCCAAATTCATAATCTGCGTATATAGATATGTTTTGGTTTTATAATTATAAGCGATTAAAAGAAGACGTTTGAAAGCATTACCACTAGTAATAGGCAGATAAATATAACTTAAATTTGTATTCACAACTGTAGGACCACCAATAAAATAGTACACATCTGAACGATCATGTACATCAAAAGTAAAATTACCGATAAAAGAAAGTCTTTTTAACTTTGTACCAAAGACAGAAAAGTTACCATAGTGTGGAAAAACACTAGAACTGAAAGAAGAAACTTTCTTTTGTTTTTTGGAAAATATCACTTATATTCATTAGTTTACACTTACTCCTTATACGGTTTAATTGTATAATATTTGTCAGCATAAACAATATAGTATAAAAGACTGAAAAATAAAACTCCAACCAATTTTATTTGCTTGAAGAGTTAAATAAAAATGTAGATGAAAAAGGTGTGTGATATATTATTCTTATCAAAAAATAAATAACAGTCAGCATTTTATTATCAAACACCATGTAAGAATAGAAAAGCATTTCGATAAAACTCTATACTATAGAAACAATAAAAACAACTTGTTCGCATGAAACATCGGAATCAATGATGCCGTCATCTAATAAAATAATCTTTATTGGTATTATTAGCACAATTCGAAATAAATTATAATATATTAAATTAACCAACTACAGACAAAAAAGAAAGAAGAGATGCAGTCGAAATGAAAGTTTCATAATGAAACTAACAGATTTAAAATATGAACGGCTCTTGGCTTATGTGGACAGAGATCTTCAATTTTAAAGTTATGCAAAATCTGTTATCGGGTCTAAGGTCAAAGATTATTGATAAAGACCAGCGACTAATGAATCCCTTATTAGCCGCTCATATTTTAAATCTGTTGGTTTCGCTCATGGTTTAAATCTGTTGGGTGAAAGTAATCTTTTCGGAAGAACCGCTCGTAGCTGCTTGTTTAATTTGCTTGTTTGATTCGAGCCTCTTTTGGTAGTATACGATTTAGAAAAGACGGATCCAAAAGAGCGATGAGAACAGGAGCAAATAAATGAATTAGAAGGATTTGCTGTTTTAGAACAATTAGCATTAATACAAGATGAACTTGAGCAATCGTTAAAGATGAAACTAATCTTTATTTAAAAAGAAACTTTAACAACAAAAAACTAGGACAGAAACCGAAACAGAAAAAAGGAAAGCAACACCACCTCAATCTACTCCTCAACGTATATATATGTATCTCACATGTATCCATCATGACAAATAGGAGAAAGGATAGACAGAGGTAATAGAGAGCGAGAACGAACGTTAGAGAACGACAGATGGTGTACCCTAACAGCAATTAAAACAAACGGCGGGGGTCGATAAGAGGCAAAATCGGCCTCCTCTCAGATCAAGCTCATATTCACCAGTCTGATGTAGTTTTTCTCGCTGATTAAAACTAGCATCTCAAAAAAACCATTTTCAGCCCCCCTGGAAAAAATTCTGCATCCAAACTTTTCGCCCCTTTAATGAACTTTATTTAGAATATTTTCCCAGTTTCTCCTCTTTGCCCAAAGAAAACCCAAACTACTGTACATCATTCAATAGAGAATTTTGCGGGCTACAAAATGATATATATAATATTGAGAGCAAATGAGGCGTGGGTGTCCTAACACAAGAAATACTAGGCCCCACCTCCACAAATCCATAGGTCAGCAGCATTTATCTCTTATATTGTCCAACCAGTTTATCGTTAACCACGCCACTTTATATATCGTTCGATAAAGAATTTCATCAGCTTCAAAATTGCGTATAAATAAGTCTTTCAAAAATCTATGCCCACATGCAGGAATAGTTGAAATACGTGACCGATATAATGATTTTCAACTATTTACTACTAAGTGCTTTAAACACTCCTTTGGTAAGTTTTCTGCCATAATGAAAAATTATGTATTTTGCAAAAACATACCATTGCATAGCCCTTGAAAATCTCTACAACTTGAACAGATCAGAACGTCCAAAAACGTGGGTCCAGTCATTAAAGATATGGAAAAGAAGAGTTGGGGTATTATCTATGTAGTACTGTGCCATTATCACAAGAACTCCTTTGTTTTTGATATTTTGGCAACAGCTAAAACCAATGTAAATACTGTTTTGAATAGGCCGAACATTTTTCTATTAGATGTGGTGCATATTGTCGTTTAATGAGAAAAGTTGATAATAGGGTTCCTGGAAAACCTGTCCGCTAGAAAACCAAGTCCTTCTTCTTTTGTCAGAAAATTTTTCATGCCACATAGCCTAATAGAGCATACAATTCTGAGTAAAACAAGATATGTTCTGGCTGTTTATAATGATTTTTCACGTGGTTAACGATAAACTGGTTGGACAATATAAGAGATAAACGCTGCTGACCTATGGAATTGTGGAGGTGGGGCTTAGTATTTCTTGTGTTAGGACACCCACGCCTCATTTGCTCTCAATATTATATATATCATTTTGTAGCCCGCGAAATTCTCTATTGAATGATGTACAGTAGTTTGGGTTTTCTTTGGGCAAAGAGGAGAAACTGGGAAAATATTCTAAATAAAGTTCATTATAAGTGATATTATACAAAAAAAAAAAGAAAGTTTCTTCTTTCAGTTCTAGTGTTTTTCCACACTATGGTAACTTTTCTGTCTTTGGTACAAAGTTAAAAAGACTTTCTTTTATCGGTAATTTTACTTTTGATGTACATGATCGTTCAGATGTGTACTATTTTATTGGTGGTCCTACAGTTGTGAATACAAATTTAAGTTATATTTATCTGCCTATTACTAGTGGTAATGCTTTCAAACGTCTTCTTTTAATCGCTTATAATTATAAAACCAAAACATATCATCAAAGTCGTTGGGTGTATAATGATGGTAACTTTTGTTTTCTTTTTTACAATCCTTTAAGAAAACGACTTTTTGGTTTAAGAACTAATACTACATTTACATATAACATTGAAGAATATGATATAGAAACATTAGATACTGTTAAACTATACACATAACAAGATGTTGGAAAATATGCTTTTATTAATGGAAGATGTACTTCGTTTGATTATAATCAAAACTGGATTATACAAGTACGAACTCGTTTTGACAATTCATCTTATAATTCTTATTGGATTAAAATGGATTTAAATTTAGTTGGTAAAAAAGAAGATATTGTTACTGATTTTCATCTTATGCCACATGCATATTATTTTGTTACGATGACATATGATATTCAAAAGACAAAATTGATTCTTTGTACATGGCAGAATGGTTCGAGCCTGTCTGATATATACATGTTTCATTTAGATCGAAAGCAAAATGGAAAATTTCCTTATAGAAATCAAAATCTAAAATTATTATTGAAAACTAACGGAAAACAGGTTGAAACGGTTAGAGATGTATGGAATCCAGTCAAGAGGGAAGTACTTTATCTGATTCAAACTAATACTGGTGCAACACTCAAAATAATAAGATATATGTTGAGAGTTCAATTCGATACACGAAAAGTATTAGAAAAGACAACACTAACTGATAAACAGTTACCATTCTTTGATTCGCTGGAATATTTTTACTTATCTTAATTTTAAAATAAATGATTGCTTTCTATAAATTATATATCTTCGACAACATTAACAAACGGTGTGAGAATGTGAGTCAAAAGCTATACCGTGACGCGTTTCGACCTTGTTTAAGAGTCTCATAGTAAGACAATATATGTTCTGGCTGTTTATAATGATTTTTCACGTGGTTAACGATAAACTGGTTGGACAATATAAGAGATAAACGCTGCTGACCTATGGATTTGTGGAGGTGGAGTCTAGTATTTCTTGTGTTAGGACACCCACGCCCCATTTGCTCTCAATATTATATATATCATTTTGTAGCCCGCAAAATTCGCTATTCTATGTAGAGTAGTTTAGGTTTTCAAACCACAACTAGAGTTGTTGTCACTATTAAATATTTTACTGTTATTCTTCAGTCTTTATAAATAAAAACACTTTCCTCTATAATCAATCATTTACTCTCTCACTAACAATAAATATTGTTCGTTTTTTTTAGATGACAACCTCTTTCTTCCGATACATAGCAAAACTTCAATGCAAAACTACCACATATAAAACAGGTCAATTGCATCAAACATCAATACACATCCAACAGCAACACTGGTAACAATAGTTTAAATATCTTTTAACTAAAAAAAACAAAGAAAATCAGTTTTAGTTCTGCGCTCCATCGCATTTTGCTAGCTTTTGATTGTGTTCTATCTGCAGTCTCTCTTGATATTTATGTCGAAATTAATGTTTTCGATGTAATCTGTTATATTTCCTCTCACCTAACTACTCTGTTCTGTGACCTCTGTCGGTAGTGACCTGTCTTTAGACTTCTGTAGTTAGCAAAGTGTTTTGTTGTACATCTTGTGTTCCTAGCCATCTATCGTAAGATAACACTGAACTATGATATTATCTCCCTTTTTCACTTTTGACACATCACTATCTTTGTCGTGACGATATCATACTTGAATTATATCTAAATAACCTATCGTAGTCTGTCGCAGCTATGCCGTGGACTGTCGTACAACATTCAAAAGCAGGGAGATACCTTCTCCTAATACCTTTCACTCGCGCCGCACCTAGATTCATCGGTCCGAAAATAAAGTCTTAGTTTTGTAGACAAAGTGTACCGCGTACACACTGATTCTGTCAGCAACGTGTAAAACAGCGTGCACATTGGATGTAGCAAGGGTTTCGTACATTTTGATTCTGCTTGGTACACTTGCTATTTGGAACGCTGGTCTAAAATTAACAGAAATCAATCGAAATTATTGAAGTATCGCGATTTCTTCGGATTTCTATTGCTACCATTACTTCCACTGATTTTGATAATTTTCTTGGTTCGTAATAATTTTGCATACTCTTCTAAAATAACCTTGCTTTAGATGATGCCTTGTCGTATTCATAATATTTGTAAGAGTCTTCAATAATTTTTATTGTCTCTCAACGAATATCTGACAGTGCTTTTGCAACAGAGAGATAAAAAGAAGACATGACAAATGTGAGAAATCAACATGTGTAGCAACGTCTCTATTGATTTCTGCGATTGATAAAAGATTTATTTTTCTGTCTTGACAGTGCATTCAATGAAGGTAGTATGTGAACGTAAATAATGGTTCACGATAGTCGAGAATGTCGTGAAATATTATATAAGTTGGCTAGAAACGGGTGCCATGTTGCTGTGATAGTCGTAAACGGTAATTCGTTACGGCCACTGGAAACGATGATCGTAAACAGACATCGTCTTCCAACGTAAATGACAAGGTTATGACTGTTTATGGCCAAGTCTGGGGTTGAGGACCTTCGTTATTTGTACTTCATACATTTTTTTCGCTGAAAAAGTCGCTCACTTAAATGTTTTTTGCTGAATGGACATCATATCTTGCAAAGGGCTCGTATCAATCATGATTAAACGTAGTATCAAGTTTCAATCAACGGAAAGATTCAATTTTTTCTTTCACTGTCTTTCAAATAGTACAGTTTAAAATATCACGTATACTCAGCACATAGAAACTGTTACACAGAACAACGCATACCATCGCGTGCCTCTCTATATAGTGTGTGCTTGTTGCTATTCCATTACGTCCTTTTTCTTTTCTTTTCCTTTGTTATCCAGTATATGGATTCTTTTGTTTTTTGTTCGCATTCATTCAAATGAGATATAACATAAAGAAGGGCCTTTAGTAGAAACCAACGCGTATGATGCGATTTCAATCGTATTTCAACGGTATGTATGAGTAACACTTCTACGTACTGCTTTATTTTTGTCCTAATCATTGGAAAAGATATATTTTGTAACTCTCGACAGCTGACTACTTCCGGATGAATAATAGAATGAGAAATGGGCACTGAAGTGCTAGAATCACACTATTTATTTCAAGAAAACCACCAGCTACGTATTAGCCAGTGGATGGGCCAGATTTGGAAAATCTTCACAGGATAACCTCGGACAAACGGGTTTCCCACTCTTTGCTCATGTGATTTTCGCCAATTCAGTCCTAGACTTTCGACAGAAAGTCATGGAAAAATTTACTCTTACCTACAGAAATAAATAGTTGCAGTTTCTGTTTGTGCCATAGCATTACCAAAACACATACCTTGAAAAAGCTGATCACATTCTATGAAAGCCCAGCACAGTTGCTCGCGTGAACAATCGCTCACAAAAACGCTTCGAAGCAATTATATGAATACGACATGAAGATATTCTTTACTAACAACAACAATAAATGAACAATAGCAGAAAAAAAAGCTAATTCGCTGTGCTGTGCATGGCACTGCTTTTATATGATTATGATGTTGGAATACGACTAATCATTAGAAACGATAATGATTATCAGTCCGCTGTACATTTAGTTTAATCAGTTCTTGAGGATGAGGGTGTAAAGGAAAATAAAATATTTTATGTATCGTCATGTACCTATAGTAATTCTAGTTTATGAAGTTTTCCCCTCACATTCTCTCACGAAAAGAGTGAATATAGTGAGTTGATCAATAAGTATATTTCTTTCTCTGGGTTGTGCTTATTTTGTTGAGGAGATCCCATAGAATTACAATACATACATTACGATACGTAAATCTTTTTTCTTTTCTTTTACACTCTCACTCTCAAATAAACATAGCTCAGACAAAGAAGTATACTTACAAATAGCGTGGATCGAGGCGCTCCATTGAGTCCCTTAACTGTACAAAATCTTCTCCCATTTAGATGCCTGTTTCTCAACCACAGTCACTGAGCTGACATAGTGTGCCCTTATGTCTATCGAGTCCTACGTAGCTCGACGAGAGCTGCAAGACTAGCATAGTCAAAAGTGGACGAGAGAAAGTCGATGTAAATCTGGGAAAAACTGCGTGGAAACACTCTCTTGTTTATGATATGATAATAAGAAAAAAATGTGATTATGATATTAGAAATTAAAAATAGTTTCAGTTTTCAAATATAAATTTTTTCTTTTTTTCCATCAATAACATCTTGTATTTGTTGTTTTATTTCCGTATTTATTTCATCATGAATCCATAGATGATCATTGACGTGACCACCGCTCATTCCACCGATAATATCATCACCAATTTTGTGTATTTCATAATACATTCTACATCCTTCTTCATCATCCCATTGAAGTTTATCAATATCATTTAATAATTGTTTTAATATCTGTTCATTACATTGTACATATTTCATTGGACATGTTAGATAAATTTGTCCACCATAATCACCTTCAAATATAAGAACACAATTTTCTGTTGTTTTAGCATCATTAAAGTTTTTTATTGCTTCATATTCTTCCACTTTGTCACTTTTTCTCTTCACATAAAAGTGATGTACATCTATAAAAGAGCGTCCTCTCTCTCTTTTCTCATTTCACTTGTTGAAATTGGACCTATGTGAATGAATGACTCACCATTCTTTCCTTTATTCGTTTGTTTTGGGTTAGATTCTCCCCACTCTGTATTTGTGCCATTGTTGTTATCTCTCGTAAATGTTATTCTTTGTCGAGCAACCAACACTGGATTTTTATCGGCTGATGCAATACTCTTATTCAACTTTATCAGTTAACAATAAATTCTATTAACTCGAGTCAGATAAGATAATTCAAATATTTTTCGTTCTCTCAATAGATTTGTTTTGATCATCATAAATTTTTGTATTATGTGTAGAAATTTGTTTTCGAGTCTTTGTTATTAATAGTATGAACACATAGTTGAACTTTATCTCAGTTTTTTTAAATTAACGCTTGAGCTTATTGATTCATCAATTCATCCCTTAAGTTCTATTAAAAAGAAAATCATATTTGGTAAACTTCGTCTATGATTGTGACAATATTTTTAAAGAAAGTATTTGCGAAAAACCACAAAATATTTTGTGAACATAATTACAAATTGAAATTCTTTTTAAAAATACATTATTGTGTATAAAGCTTGCTTTCTTTTCAGATTTTCTCAATTTTATTTTTCGAAAATGTCCGATGATCATTCAAGTCCAATGCGGTCAATGATTAGCTCTGCACATGGAGAAGAATATGAAGCAATAAAAAACTTTAATGATGCTAAAACAACAGAAAATTGTGTTCTTATATTTGAAGGTGATTATGGTGGACAAATTTATCTAACATGTCCAATGAAATATGTACAATGT